>JBBPBX010060365.1:0-21468 GCA_038048925.1 Garcialebias charrua
AAGGTTCCTCACCTGACCCTGGTGCGTGCTAGGCAGTTGGGAGAGGTCAATGCCCTCAATTTGGTCCTGCACAGTTGAGACTGCAACCTGAGAGGACACCTTAGCTGTATATGAGGGCTCTTCGGTTACACCAGCAGGCAGACTGATTACATTAACCTGATGCAGAGTACCTACAACAGTACGTGGGTAAAGCAAGATGTCTGTAGAGCCTACATTAACAATTGGTATGTAGGCTGTGCCTCGCACCACACGGACAAGGGCAGGAGAGGCTAGCAAACCCCCAGGCAAACCTGACTCAAGAGGCGCAAACAATGCAGCCTGTGACAGCTGGTCAGAGCACGTAGCAGCCACAAGCTTCATAACCCCACCTGGAACCCAGCAGGCTACACGGCCCCGCACCTTTACCTTCCCCACACAGTCTGATGGACCCTACAAACTTGCTTGATAACACTGTTGCAATGCTGGCCAGATTTCATGAGGGGCCTGTGGGACATTGTCCTGACTGAACAACCCTACACCATGCTGCACAAAAAGCTCATGATAACATTTTTGGATAACGTTCATGCCTAAAACACCAGGTGTGGGGGACACTTTGCCAGGAGGATCTTTTACAATTAGAACCCCGCAATTTGGAATATTTTTACCGCAAAGTTCAACATTAAGCTCTATGTAGCCAAGGTAGGGGATATTTAACCCATTTGCTGCCTTAAGCTGCAACCAGTGACAAGAGCGTAAACAATCAGGGCCCCGAGACTTGAAATGATCCCTAAAGAAACTTTCTGTAAGGGTTGACACCATAGAGCCAGTGTCAATTAGACAGGGCACCCGAACATCTCCCAAACACAAATCCAAATGAGGACACAATGCAACAAGCTCTGGTGTTTCTCCCCCATTACCTGGTGCTGTGACTGAGCCAATGATAACCCCACCCAAACTGCGGCTCAACAGTTCAGTGGGAACTAGTTTTCAGAGACCGCAGAGTCACGAGGCAGAGAACTAGAGGGCTGCTGGGGGCCTTGAGAGTGAAAACGGGAAGGGACACGTACACCATCACATTCCCTAGCATAATGACCTGTCTGTTGACACCGTCTACAGACTATAGGGGCGTTACGGGGGGGACAATTCTGTTGGTGGATTCGACTAAGAGAGGTAACGCTTTGAGTAAGCTGATTTAATTGCTCTTGTTGTTGTGCCAACATATCACGCAGCACCCTCAATTCTAACCCCTGATCCCTTGAACTAACCTGAGAAGTGCCTTGGACAGCATACTGAAACCCTGTTGATGGAACTGAGAGACTCCGAGCCCTACTACCACCTAATGAGCCCTCCCGTTCCCACCTAATAGCCTCAGCCCTGACATCAAGTAAAGTAGCTGCAGGTTCCTGCCGTACAAACTGTTTCAATGCACGCCGCAGTGGACCATCCAAAACATGCTCCACAAACTGATCTCTCAACAATACATCAGCATGAAACATGCTAGTGGGTGCAGAGGCTTTAACCTTCTCCATTAATCCCATTAGTGCAAGTGAAAATTCTTGAACGGTTTCATCCTCCTGCTGCTTTCTAGAAAAGAAGGCCTCTTGCAACGAGACATAGGAATCAGTACAACCATATACCTGTACCTCTTTTAGCACTCCAATAATGTAGGCTGGATCAGTCCGTTCAGCACTAGAACGGTATCTAAGTTCCTCTCGTGCCTCACTCTCCAGATGATCATACAAAAAACAAACGCCTGATCAACAGGTAATAAATGACATGCCCTCATACAGGCCTCAGCCTCCTCCAACCACTCATCCAACCCTATTCCTGATCTTTCCCTGAACATTGGACATTTCCTGTCACGAGGTACGAACACCAACCTCCTGACACAGAGGGACCAGGAACAAGCAAGTCATTCTGAAATGTACTTGAAGTAGAAGGGGCAGTAGAAGTACCTGGGACAGAGCGCGACTGTTCCTGCCGCAATCGTTCATTGTCTGTTTTCAATTGGACAATCAGGTCTCGCATTTCTTTGATCTCCTCCTCCATGATCCGGATCCTTTGTGATTAATAGACCTTTTACCAGTTGACGTCATCACGCAAAGCTCGCCTGAAACGAGCGTTCTGATTGGACGGCAAAATGCTGCGGCAAATCGAAAACGGAAGTTGGGGCTAGCAGGAAGAGCCGAGGAGCTTCGTAATGATAGCGAGTTGTAATTTAGAAGCTTGTTTTCTTAAAATAGTGAACAACCACTGGTCAAAATGCCTGAACATTGTGCCGCCGATACGAGAGGAGGTGATTGTGTGCGCTGATGGAAAATGGGGAAATCCTTCAGGCTTTTTGCGAATGTCCAGCAGGGTGAGTCGTTGTGTGTCGTTGTCAACAACCTTTATATCCAAGCGTCAGAAATAAATGTTTTAAATTTCTCACGCCAATACTTCTGATATTTAGACTGGTTTGGTTATTGTTACAGGTTTAACATCTTCTGTTAGCTGCTATAACTAGTGCCATGTCTTCATAAGAGCCATCAGTATTAGCACAGCATGTAAACAAAAACATGACGTTTGAGTCAGTCACACAATGTTTTAAATTTCTCACGTCAATACTTCTGATATTTAGACGGATTTGGTTATTGTTACAGGTTTAACGTGTTCTGTTAGCTGCTATAACTAGCTCCATGTCTTCATAAGAGCCGTCAGTATTAGCACAGTACTGTATGTAAACAAAAACATGACGTTTGAGTCAGTCACACAATGTTTTAAATTTCTCACACCAATACTTCTGATATTTAGACTGATTTGGTTATTGTTACAGGTTTAACATCTTCTGTTAGCTGCTATAACTAGCGCCATGTCTTCATAAGAGGGCGGCCGTGGCGTAGTGGTAATGGCAGTCGTCCCCCGATCGGAAGGTTGGCGGTTCGAATCCCGGTTCCCCACACCATGTGTCGTTGTGTCCTTGGGCAAGACACTTAACCCCGAGTTGCTCCCGGTAGGACTGGAAAGCACCTTGCATGGTAGTCTGCCGCTAACGGTGTATGAATGTGTGTAGCATTCAATGTGTGTAGCGCTTTGAGATTTTCACTAATGAAAAGCGCGTTATAAATTGAATTCATTATTATTATTATTATTATTATTATTATTATAAGAGCCGTCAGTATTAGCACAGTATGTAAACAAAAACATGACGTTTGAGTCAGTCACACAAATGTTCACAGCGTCCTTATTTCTTATATGATTTCTGTAAACTATGTCTTAAATACAACCTGAGACAATTGGTGATGTTGTGATGTGAAAAATAAGAACTAACCCAAGAGATACATTTATTAGCTTTCCTGGGAAAATTTAATTATCTTTGATAACGTATTTACTATTGCACTTTTGACACGCTGTTTATACAGCTTACACTTTATTAGACGTAAAATGTGTGAAAATCTTAAATATATTACAAACAATATATTTTGCATGTGAATTCCATAATGACACATACAATATTGTTGTATATTGTGTTTGTGATTGTTTTTGCAGACAAGGAGGTGGCTGCAACCATGTTGGAAATACATTCTAAACCAACCTGCACCCAGTTGCCTTGTACATGGAAGGGACCAGCCCAAAAACGAACTGCACCTGCTACTTGGATGAGCTGCAAGTTTTAAAGTGAGTTTAATCAGTGTTCCTGAAGAAATTTCATATTATGCTTATAACACAAATACCCAGAAAGGTGACTTTCAGTCAAACTTCACCAACAACTGGAATAATACAATATCACTTATTTTGTCTTATTCCAGTCAAAAAACTATTCAACATTGTACAATTGTAGTTTATTGTATTGTGTTAATTATTGTTGTTTTCTAGTGGCACTAGATAAGAAATAAAGGCAATGACAAATGTACGGTTTTAAATGTTTTCTACAATTGTAAGATCTGGAATAGTTTTTGGACATTTAAAAAAAAACTTCTACAAACAGATTTGCTAATATGTGTTTGATATCAACCACATTTTTCATGTTGGTGTCATTTAAGGCATGACATCTACGTCGAGAAGTTTTCCAGGAGAACGCTGAACAGCCTGCGTTTTGACCCACGACATCCTGATGAGCCCATCACTGCTGGTCTTCACAAGGACATTTTCAGCGTGGAGCCATTGTTGACCTATTGTAGGTGAAGTAGTAAACATTAAAAATCACTAACACTTATCTGTATGTTTCTTTAATTCCTTTATTTTGGTCTAGATTTTAAAGTTTCATGTTTTTTTCTTTTGAGGTATGCTGTGTCCCTGCGGTTCTCGATCCAGACTCTCCGGCAGATGAAGTATAGCTGACGACCTTGGCACCTGTCCAGTCTCCATAGCATCAGATCAAAGAGTCCTGCCAGAAGTTCAAAACATCTTTAAATGTCTCATAAGCAGAATCAGATTTAATTAAGGCAGAAACACGCAAACAGTCATGCAGTGAAGAATAGTTCAAACACAGAAAAAAATTATGCTACTGTTTCTGCACGTCAAGATGATTACAACAGAAGCATTTCTCATTTTGATATGATGTTTAAAGATACTGATTAAATACAGCTGAAGTTTGCACGTTATCAAGATGTTACTACCAAACAGAAACAACACATACCAGAGGATGTGTTTGTATTTGCCATTTCACTTGTTAAAGGACAGCTGCCTACAAGGACAGAAAGTAACCTGCTAATATATATTTTTTAATTATGCCTTCTCTGACAATTTGGAGACTTTAGACAGTTTAATGTTTATGGGGTTCTGGTGCTAAGTCATCAAAATCCTAAAATGTGACTAAAACAGCATTTGTATATTAACAGATTAAAAAATTTAACTAAACAAAAGTTCCACTTCACTAAAAGTCAAATTAGAGCACAGTTGCTTTATATTTAAAGGTTGGTGTGTTCATTTCTAAATTTAATGTACTACAATCAATGTAATGTCTGTTTTGGGATGTGTGGACTATTTCATTAATCAATTACTGTAATAAACATGGATTTGAATACAGTATATACATTTGGTCAATTTGGGGAGGGAATGACTGAGCCAGCTGAGGAGTGCTGTGAGTTTTCATTGGATTAGCGTGATGTCCTTCAAAAACATCAACCAATGTGATGTCACGGTCGACAGAATTTATTTAAAATATATATATTTGGATCATGACAGGCCTGACAGGTCCATAAATGCATGTCGGCCCAGCGGGCAAGCAAATCTTTGTGCCCCGCCGGGCCAGTTACACGCTGCCGGAAACACCTGTACTTACAAAGATATTTTTACTTTATTGCAATTAGTGCTTCAAAAAGCAACAACACTCCTTGTACAATACATACCTCTTCCTCAGTGAACTGCTTGTGCCCTGGATGCAGAAAATGGGGCAGATTCAGACTAGCTCCACTTTTTCCACCTCTGACTTGACATCAAACCCTTTGTCAGCAAGGAGTTGGTGGCCAGTTGCTGTAAAACAAAGAAAGTATTAATTCATATCTGACAATAAACAAAACAGTCTTATGTATAGTCAGTGGCGGATCGTGCATTTTCACCAGGGGGGGCTATATATATATATATATATATATATATATATATATATATATATATATATATATATATATATATATATATATATATATATATATATATATATATATATATATATATATATATATATATATATATATATATATATATTATATATATATATATATATATATATATATATATATATATATATATATATAATTATATATATATATATATATATATATATATATATATATATATATATATATATATATATATATATATATATATATATATATATATATATATATATATATATATATATATATATATATATATATATATATATATACTGTATTAAGAAATGAAGGGGATAAGGACAAGAATAAGAAAAGCACTGCTTATATTTTTACAAAACACTAACATTAAAAGAAAAATACATGTACTGTCCAGTTATTTTAAGAGACCATGAGTGTAACTGGTAACTGGTTGAACAGAGCTGCTTCTAGCCTCCTCACTGCTATTGTATTATTACAGTATTTGGGTACCGTATTATGTGGGTTGTGCGGTGGCGACTCCACTTCTCAGAAACATCCAGGCTGGACCAGAGGATCCCCTCATCATCACCTCCTGCCATGTCCTCCTGTACAGTGGAAGAAAAATGTTTAAGGGCTGCTACAAATACTTTTTTTTCTCTCTTTTGTTTTCTATTGTTTATTGTTTGTTTGTTTATTGTTTATTGTTTAAGGAAATTCTACCATTGCTGTTCATTGTTCTTTAGTTTTAGCAGGTCGCTTTCGTAAATGAGCCCATGAGGTTCAAAAGATTTACCTGACTAAATAAAGGTTGAATGAATGAATACACTTGGGGTACACTTGAATGATAACCTCAGCTGGAGCAACAACACCACCAGCCTGATCAAGAAAGGTCATCAGAGACTCTACTTCCTCAGACGGCTGAGACGAGCTGGTCTGAGCAGCCCAGTTCTCACCTCCTTCTACAGGTGTGCAGTGGAGAGCATCCTGTGCTCCAGCATCAATGTGTGGCATGGAGGCTGCACAGTTGCAGAGAGGAAAGCTCTACAGAGAGTGGTGAAGGCTGCACAGAAGTCTGTTGGAGTCAGTCTCCCCACCATCACAGACATTTACACCTCCAGATGCAGGAAAAGAGCCACCTGCATCATGAAAGACCTCACTCACCCAGCACACTCACTCTTTGCCCCACTCCCCTCAGGACGGAGGTTGAGGAGCATCAAATGTAGAACCACTAGACTGAGGAACAGCTTCTACCCTGAGGCTGTTAGACTCATGAATAAATAAATAATGAGAATAAACACTGCAAAATATCACATCATGCTGATGCTGATCTGTTTTCTTGTTGCTGTGTTCATCTGTGACCATCTGCTCATACAGACTCATGTTCGTGCTGCTGTTTATAATGATGTTTTTCTACTACATTAGGGCTTAGTGTATTACTAGTTGATGTTTCTCTTAGTTAATTCTAGATGTTATTACTGTTTTTCTCTTGCATTTGTTGTTGGATGTAACTGGGACCCCGTGTACATAATCTCGTTTTCATCACATGTACCACATGCGGTGCAAATGACAATAAAGACTCTCTGACTCTCTGACTCTGACTCTGACAAACAGGTTCATAAAACCATCTTTGTTGGTAAATGCAAATGATTATTGTCAATTACCATGTGACGTGTGCTGCTGACCACTTGACCAGGTCACCCTTGTAAAAGAGATCTCCATCTCAACGGACTCTACCTGGAAAAATAAAGGTGATTGATTGATATAGCAGACATCTGGTGAATATAAAAGTTTATATTGTCTGATATTTAACAGGTTTGACTTCAGCTCAACTTTTGTACACAAGCTTGAGTTAAAAACATGAACATCTGATATTCATAATATTAACACAACACATGAACATCTGATAATCATAACTCTTCTTCTTCTTCTTCTTTCGGCTTTTCCCTTTTCAGGGGTCGCCATAGCGAGTCATCATCCTCCACCTCACTCTGTCCTCTGCATCCTCTGTCCTCACTCCAACTACCTTCATGTCCTCTCTAACTGCATCCATATATCTCCTCTTTGGCCTTCCTCTGTGTCTTTTTCCTGGCAGCTGCATTTCTAACATCCTTCTACCAATATACCCACTGTCCCTCCTCTGGACATGTCCAAACCATCTCAGTCTGGCCTCCCTAACTTTATCTCCCAGTTGTTCAACATGTGCTGTACCTCTGATGATCTCATTCCTGATCTTATCCATCCTTGTCACTCCTAAGGAGAACCTCAGCATCTTCATTTCTGCTACTTCCAGTTCTTTCTCCTGTCTTTTTGTCAATGCCACTGTCTCCAGACCATACAACATAGCTGGTCTCACCACTGTCTTGTAAACTTTTCCTTTGACCTTTGCTGACACCTTTTTGTCACAAATCACTCCTGAAACTTTTCTCCATCCGCTCCATCCTGCCTGGACTCTCTTCTTCACCTCTTTACCACATTCCCCATTTTCCTGGACAGTGGACCCCAAGTACTTGAAGTCCTGCACCTTTGTGACCTCTGCTCCTTGTAGCCTCACTGTTCCACTGGCCTCCCTCTCATTCACACACATGTACTCTGTCTTACTACAGCTGACTTTCATTCTTTCAAGTGCATACCTCCACCTCTCCATTAACACATAAACAACTGACAATCATTATATTAACACACGAACATCTGATAATCAAAATATCAATACATAAACACCTGATAATCATAATATTAAACACATAACGTTTAGAAAACACTTTTGTAACATCTAGTTGAGAGCCATATCAGTCAGGAATAGTAATAAGCATTAGATAAAGAAACACCACAACGTTCATAAGCACAGCTAGTAGCTACTGTGTGACTGACCGCAACACACGACACCACGTCACGCACACAGATGAGATCAGCTCAAACTTTGCTCATGTGCGCTTATTAAACAACTCACTAATTATTACTTGCTTACCTGTGTAGAAAGGCACCATTAATAATTACTGCTGTTCAACGTCGCTAGTTGCGTGTGATCAGCTCTGACTGTGTAAACAGAGAGTCCCCCACTCCCCCTCCCTCCTCGGCAGTCAAACCGGAAACACGCTGGCGAACGCAGCGATCACGAGACGAGTCCAGGCTCGAGGGCGACGGAAAATGCGACCTGTACAGTCCAATAGTTTTGGACAGATGGGACATAAACTGTGCATGCGCTAGCGCTAGTTATATAATTAGATTCAATGGAAAAGCCGCAGGCGGCGCCCAGCGGGGAACCGGAAGTACGTCACAATCAGAAAACGTTTTTTTGAAACATACAATCATTACTCATAAAATATTTATCCTACACAACTAAAAACATATACAGTATGCATACATTTCAAAATATTTTTATTTTATTATTTCATTCTTATAAAAAAATTAATAATAATAATAATAACTTTTATTTATAACGCACTTTACATCAAACAGATCTCAAAGTGCTACAATGAAAAATAAAATCAAGATAAAAATCAATCATAAATGCAACAAAGAAAAGGAACAACCAAGAGGATGGAGCCTCACAGATGATTGCATCAAAAATTTAAAATTCACAAAATGCAGATAAAATACTCAAAAAACTGGGTGCAATAAAAAACAAAAGCACAATTAATTATTTAAAAAACTGGATAAAAAGAAAGGTTTTAAGACTTTTTTTAAAACATGTCACGGTCTGTGGGGCCCTCAGATATGAGGGCAGGGCGTTCCACAGCCGAGGGGCAGCGCAGGAGAAAGCCCGGTCTCCCATTGTGCGAGACCGAGACCTGGGAGTGAGAAGAAGATGGGTGTTGGAAGAGCGGAGAGTGCGGGAAGGACAGTGAGGAGTGAGAAGTTCTTTTAAATAGGATGGTGCATTACCGTACAGGCACTGGAAGGTGAGCAGATAAATTTTGTATGTGATCCGGGCAGAAACAGGAAGCCAGTGTAGTGAACGCAGTACAGGAGTGATGTGTTCATACTTACGCACTCTCATCAGGACCCTGGCAGCGCTGTTTTGGACATACTGTAGTTTTTGTATGTTCTTGCCAGGAATCCCGAAGAGAAGTGCATTGCAGTAATCCAGTCTGGAGGAGACAAAGGCATGGACGAGCTTTTCTGCATCAGTGAGGGACAGTGTAGACCGAAGCTTTGCAATATTTCGAAGATGAAAAAAAGAAGTTTTACAGATATGCTTTATATGGCTTTCAAAGGTGAGTTGTGGATCAAAAATAACACCAAGATTGGTGACTGTATTGGAAAGAGAGATGTTCTGGCCAGAAAAAGTGATACTGAGGATTTTTTGTTGTTGAATTTGATGTGATGTACCAATTTGAATTGCTTCTGTTTTTGAACTGTTAAGGTGAAGGAAATTTTGCCGCATCCATGCCTTTATCTCCTCCAGACACGCTGTGAGTGTGGAAAGAGAAGAAAGTGGAGAAAATGGAGAAGCTGAAGAAGATGATGTAGATGGGGTCTCAGACACATTGCTACCCAGTTTAAGATACAGCTGAGTATCATCAGCATAGCAATGGAATGAGACCCCATAGCTGCTGATAATACACCCAAGTGGTACCATGTATAGGTTGAAAAGGAGGGGTCCCAGAATTGATCCCTGGGGCACACCACAAGAAACAGGATGGCTCAATGACTTGGCACGCCCGATGGAGACAGACTCTGTTCTGTCTGTCAGGTATGATCGGAACCACTCCAGGGCAGTGCCAGTAAGTCCTGCAAACTGCTGTAAGCGTTGGAGCAGAATGTAATGATCAACCGTATCAAAGGCTGCCGAAAGATCAAGGAGAATAAGGAGAGAGGAGGAACCACGGTCTGCAGTGACCAACAGGTCATTTGTGACCCGGACAAGAGCTGTTTCAGTGCTATGTGCTGTTCGAAAACCTGATTGAAATTTATCCAGTATATTATTGTCATGTAGATGTTCTTGTAGATAAACCGAGACTAATTTCTCCAAAACTTTAGCGAGGAAGGGAAGGTTGGAAATGGGTCTGTAATTTGCCAGGTCATGGGGATCGAGGGTAGGTTTTTTAAGAAGAGGTTTAATTATAGAGGACTTCAAGACAGGGGAAATATGACCAGATTGGAGAGACTGATTAACTATAGTGGTGATAAGTGAACTGAGAGAGGCAATGTTAGCCTTGACCAGGACTGTTGGGAAGGGGTCAAGAGCACATGTGCAGGGTTTCATTGCCCTGACAGTGGCTTCAACTTCCTTCACACAGACCTCTGGGAAAAAGCTGAGGGGAGGAGGGTTCTCAAGCTGTACATTTGCAGCCGGAGAAAGGGCAGGGGGTGAAGAGGTGATGGCTGATCTGATTTTTTGGATCTTGTTTTGGAAAAAGGAGATAAATTTATTACAAAGATCATTAGTGGAGTCAGTGAGTGAGGTTGTACGTGGCTGAAGGAGGTGAGTGATGGTTGAAAAAAGTATTTTGGAGTTACCAGGGTTATCAGAAATTATAGATGAGTAAAATAAAGTTCGAGAGTTTTTGAGGGACCTAGCATACATCTTACGATGCTCTGTATAAGCTAGCTTGTGAGCTAGCAGACCAGAAGCCAAGAAGCGTCTCTCAAGCACTCGACCAGCTGTCTTCATTTTCCTCAGCTCTGGGGTAAACCAGGGAGCTGAGCGTGAAAAGGCAACTGTCCTCTCTCTGACAGGAGCATGTTGGTCTAAGATGCTGGAGAGGCTGATGTTGTAGAAGTCCACTGCATTGAGGGAAGCTGGAATGGAGACAGGAACGAGGACCTTAAGATCAGCTGCTAGAAGTTCAGGATTGATGTTTTTCAGATTTCTAAAAGAAATTTGTCGCTTTGGTTTGATGGTACTGTTCAGGAAAGGAAGCTCCATGTAGATGACTTTGTGATCGGATACACCCATGTCATATGCTGAGAGATGAGGCACAGTTAGAGAGTTTGTAATGACTAAGTCCAGGGTGTGGCCACGAGAATGTGTTGGAAGCTTGACATGTTGTTCCAAGTCCATACAGTCCAAAAGTTGAAGGAATTCAGCAGCTAGATGATTAGTAGGTGTATCAACATGAATGTTGAGATCCCCGAGTATGAGTAAGTTAGTGGTTGTGGAACAGAACATTGACAGAGTCTCTGACATTTCAGCAAAAAAGGAAGGATGAGATTTAGGGGGCCTATAAATGAGGAGCACTTTCATTGAGTTTGGTGTTTTGGAGGAGAAAGCCAAACACTCAAAGGAGGACAACTCAGACAGAGTCACAGGTAAAAGGTCCAGATGGTCTTTAAAAATGACGGCTAGACCACCGCCACGGCCTAAACTCCGTGCTCTCTGGAGATATTTATATCCAGCAGGACATGCCTCATTGAGAGCAGAAAAACTGTTCGGCTGATGCCAAGTCTCTGTAAGGCACATAATATCCAAATCCTTATCCAGAATGTGCTCCTGGATGAGGCTTGCTTTATTAGTCAATGACTGCACATTGAAAAGTTCTATTTTAAGGTAAGGTGAAGTCATGTGTTTTTTAATAGGCTTGAGAAGGTTAAAATCCACTCCACGTTTTCCATCCTGCGCTCGAGAAGACGCAGGAACTGCTGTAGTCACGTCAGGACTACAAATCCCATGAGCCACAGTGCTCTGATGACCCAGTCCGATTAAAAATATGCTTTCTCCGGGAGCTTCTGTGGACATACGGAGGACGTCGAAAAAGACCCAGCCTTTTGATGACGGCAACGTCCAGAGGATCCAGATGGACATTGCTGTTATTAAGGCTCAACAGCTCTCCAGCAGAGTAGCTTAGCATCACGCTAGCTGAGGAGGGAGACACGGCGTCACACAGTAGCAGGAATATAAAATAGCAGAGTCCCCCGAGCAGCAAAAAAAACATCATCCGAAGCCACAATTTATCCACAACAATGACTAAAGTTGTGGGAAAAAATAATCCAGACGGAGAAGCGGCGAACAAAACAACGCCAGCGTCCTCTCAGCCAATTTAATCTTCAAATGGTGAAGAGCTGCAGTTCCAAGGAGGGGCGGCGCCCCTAGCGCCCTCTAGTGGTGGCTGCTGCTGTGTATAGTTAAACTGTATAGAGCTTTGGAGCGTGACGTCACTGGTCCACCGCGCACAGCATTGTGGGTAGTTTTTTTTGTAGTTTTTTGTCGATCCGCCATTTTTGCTGGTCGCTCGTATTTTGTTCGAATCAGGTTTCAACAGTTTAGCAATGGTCCGAAATTGCTGTGTAATAGGATGCAATGTCCGTTCACACGACAGAAAAGGTAAAAAAATAGAAAACGGACTCTCGTTTTATAGTTTCCCTACCTGGAAACAACGCGAGGGGAGACGAATGGCATGGATATCAGCAGTGAGACGTCCTGATGTAACGTTCTCCAACATCACAAGATACATGCTTGTTTGTTCCAGACATTTCCATTCAGGTGAGTATTTTAAATCAGTTTACTGGAGTTGTGCCATTTTGTCAAGGTGTATCATGTTTTGGTCGAGTTCAGTGCATAGTGGGTCAACCAAGTTTAGGTCGGACATCTGTGTTATTTTAAAATAAACTGTTTAAAGTTGATTGTGTTGTCACATTGACTGTAGCATATTGTTTTTTATTATTAATTTATTTCTTTATTCATTTTATCAAAATAAATACCCAACAAAGACAAAAAAAAGAAAATATAAAATGAAAGGCAGCAGAAAGAAGAAACTATCTTATTATATCTGCCCCTTTTCCAAACAATCTATTCAAAGAATAATCTATAAGTAACAAAAAATGAGTAACTCATCTCAATTTTCAAATTTCAACATATTACACATTAAAGTACTTCATCTTTTAACAAAATGTGTCTGAATATTTAAGGGTAGTACATTGTTATGACATTTATACATCACCATTAAAATAAGGTAATCTACTAATGGAACTTCAGTAATTTCAACTCAAAAAATAATATACTAGATGGATGACAGTAATGTTTTCTGGCAATAATTATATTACTGATCTGCGTTCTCTTCAAGGCAAATCTTCTTATGAGATGGATGAGTCAAATCCCGACTGGGCTCCAACACTGCACTTGGGACACTCCGAGGTGAAAGTGTCAACATCAGACCGACATGCTCGTCGATTAAAGACAAGGGGAAGATGAAGGCCAGGAAGTGATGGAAAGGCAAAATCAACAAGCAGTGGAGGCTGCAGGAGATGTGCAACAACCAGTGGTGGAGGCAGCAGGAGATGATCATCAGCAGGTGGTGGAGGCAGCAGGAGATGAGCACCAACAGGTGGTTGAGGCTGCTGGAGATGAGCACCAACAGGTGGTGGAGGCAGCAGGAGATGAGCACACACAGCTTGTGGAGGCTGCTGGAGAGGAGCATGAGCAAGTTGTGGAGTCTGCGATGGAAACCCCACGAGAGGACATCACTGTCGCTGCAGATGGGGAGGAGGAAGATGAACCAGCAGCAAAAAGGCGACAAACAGAATGTCAGTTGTGCGAACAAAGAAGAGCAGAAATTAATCGTCTCTTACAGGAAAACAGGGAGCTCAGGTCAGAGCTGAATAAAAAACAGCTAGACAAAGAATTTCTTAGGGGTGACACAAAAAAAGTCAGGTACTATACAGGACTTCATTGCTTTGCCGTATTGTTGTCATTGTTTGAATTTGAAATGAAACAGATCCATTTTGAAGTAAACATTTGATGTAATTAAACATTTCCAGTAAATGTGATGAACGTGTGAGTTAATACATTTTATAGAAAACACACAAAAATGTGCAAATATAAGTCAACAGCATGTTTTACATAATTATGTCTCCCTTGAAGTACAAGCTCTGAGAAATATCTTTAGGAAGCTTCATGCTTTCTGTAGACGTCCAGCCATGTCTGTGTGGTCCACACAAGGTCACAGTGGTTTGATTATGCACCTGTGCAGAGTGGGTGATGCTTCTGCAGGTGAACTTCATCTCCTGCCTCCAGCTGCTGGATGCTGCATGTCTTGTATCTGTGAGGGAACTTCCTCCAGGCAGCAGCGATCACACTGAGTCCATCAGAAGATGCTCCAAGTTCAGGAGTTGGTGTTTATGATGAAACCACATGCTTTAACTTTAAGATTTTTTTTACTGCTAGCTGTATTTTAATGTAGGTGTTTTGATGATTCACACACCATTTTATTTCTGTGTGTAGACACACTGTTACTCAGCATGACCCACGGTGTTCTGGTGGCTCAGAGTCAGAGCAGAACCTGTGAACACAATTAAAATGGTGAATGAAAAGACAATCTATAATATACAGTATATATATGCATCTTAATACATATACTGTATATAGTGATTATAGTAATCTAATCAAGATTTGAAGTCTACATGTTATTAGACATGCTCAAGTCATTAAAAATAAGGTAATTTTCAACTTGGACCTTTGTAATTTAGTTAAAAAACATACTTTAAAAATCAAGTGTTCTCAGTTTTTAATACTCATAGCATACAGAAGGTTGTTTGATTCTGAAAGAAATGTAAATTAATAATTTATGTACAATTAAGGAGCCAAAAACAACGTACCTTCAACGTATTTACAATCTGGGGGCTTTAAAAATGTCCAAATCATCTACCCAGCTGTTCATAGATTGGACCAGCTCTCACAGTGACTTGTAATTATAAAAATTATTTGTGGTGTAAACACTGACACAGCCCAGGTCTGCTAAAATGACTGGGAATGTCAGTGGAGGCAAGTATTACTCGGGTCTTTTCTTTTTTTCTGACCAGGAAAAATGGCGGTCGAGACGGGAACGCCCCCGACACGCCCCCTCACGGTCACATGCGCTCCAAAGCTCTATTCTACACATTGATGACAGGATTGCTTTTTTTCTGTGACAGCATGTCACCGATGCTCCCAGTAAAACTGAGTGAATAACTTACAGAAACAGAGAAATGGCAGAAATGTTTTCAAAGATGCAGTGCGGTCAGACCTCAAATAATGTTAATAAAACATGTTTGTCTTGTGGAAACTATACTGTATATTTTTTCAACGCAGAAAGAGTTCAAATGATAACAGGCTAACAGTGCAGTGGTCTGTTCATTTTTATAGAGCTGCATGTTTGATGCTACAGTATTTTACTCACCTGTTATTTCTTCAGGAGGGTTGAAGGAAGAATCTCCTTGCATGTCGCAGGTTGAAACTTCAACACAGGCAGTGGACTGAGGTGCAGAGAGGTCTAGTAGAACTAGCTAGCTGCTAGCTTATCAACTGTCCAGTAGCATTCTGCTGCAGGAGGTTGTTCTCTGTTTTGTCTGTTTCCCATATCCAAGATGTAATGTTGGAACGTAATCCAAGGAGTTTGGATCATTAATGGCCATGCCAGATAAAAAATGCCGATTACACACCTTGCTGCTTTGTGTCGGGGGGGAAGTCCTGCCGGCGAAGCGCTTGAAGCCACATCTTCCTTCTTTTAGTTGCTTTACTCGACTTTCCTAGAGGGACTTAGTAAAACGAACAAGTCTCACCTTCTTATTTTACTCGTTTACGTTGTCTCGAACAATTATAAACACAATAAAAGTCATATTTCCCCATCGCGACCATTGGCAGTAATGAAAACTCTCCAGTACTGTGGCTACGTTAGCCCCCGTTTCCGGTAAATTCTCGAAAAATGCGAGTGCGCATGCGCAATGACGTCAACTGGTAAAAGGTCTATTGAGCTCGCTGCTGTTTTGCCTGTACACACAACACAATTCTCCTAATATATATATATATATATATATATATATATATATATATACAGGGAACCCCCGACCTACGAACGAGTTTGGGACCTAAGAACCGTTCGCAGCTCGATCCGTTCGTAGGTAGGGGGTGAAAATTATATTTAAAAAAAAAAATTATTCATTCATTCATTCATTCAACCTTTATTTATCATGCTAACGGAGCGCGCGCACACATTTAAGCATGTAAAGTAGTGTACTGTAATGTTAAACATTGCTATTCACATTTACAGAATAAATAAAAATATATTTTCTTACTTTGAGATGGTCAAAGCCGACATAGGTTGCCATGCGTTGATTGTTTTCGGGCCAAGCAGCGCGGGGGCCGGCAAGCCACCGCAGCTGCTCCAGACCTGTGTTAGCTAGCTGGCTAGCTTCTGCTAGCCAAGCCATGAGCTAGTGTTGGAGCGGCGGCGCGATCAATCTGCAGCTGCTGCTCCAGCCGCTGCTCCAGCCTGAGACGTCCACAGAGCTATTCCAGCTAGTAATTAATCCATATGATGCGATCCTGGTCACCAGTGTTCAAAAGGCCGGCTCCCGTGTTAGCTCCAGTGTTAGCTCTGGAGCTAGCCAGGCCGGAGGTGTAGCCAGGCCGGCCGGAGGTGTTCGCACGGCGGCCTGGCACGATCGGCGATAAATCCGCTGCTGCCTGAGACATCCACAAAGTTCACAGAGACGTTTCCAGCTAGTAATTAATCCATATGAAGCCATCCTGGTCACCAGTCTTCGTCCGGCTCTCGGCAGCTAACCTAAGATGGCGTCCGGTGTTCTACATTAATTTGTGACCGGAGACCCCAGTGACTGAACCTAAAATAGCGTCCGGTGTTCTACATTAATTTGTGACCGTGTAAACTGAAGACCTACTTCCTGTTGCCCAAGATTGCTCAAAAATTGCTCAAAAATGATCAGAAATGATCTTTTTTATCATAATTATTATTTATAAAGCCTTTAAAACAACCAGAGCTGCAACAAAGTGATGTACACATGAAATTAAGAACATTTAAACACAAAAAAAAAAAAAAAAAAATTTTTTTTTTTTTTTAAATTCATATTTTTATTAAATATGATATGTTCGTAGGTCCCGTGGTTCGCAGGTCGATGGGGTCGTAGGTCGGGGGTTACCTGTATATATATATATATATATATATATATATATATATATATATATATATATATATATATATATATATATATATATATATATATATATATATATATATTGCTACTACACAAACAGAAGAAAAAAAAAAACAATAAAAAAACAAAACAAAGAATCAGGTCTCCCTTTACACACAGCAGATCCTTCCAGCAACGCCAATTGTGACCACTTATTGTGGATTTTCCTTATTGTAAAACCCAAGTACTGTATAAAATGTTCAAAGGTTGCAATAAGGACACAGGTAAGTTCTGCTGGAAATGAGGAGACAAGATTCAAAAAAATTCCAAAATGTATTCAGTTTCAATAACTTTAAATTACTGAAGACCTGAATTTAAATAGTTATAAACAGTGAATGCATTTAACAAAAACTTATTAAAAACAATCTAAATTTCAAATGAAACTGAGGCTTACCAATGGGGGAAGTAGTGAGGGAAGGGACAACATTCAGTGCAGAGGAAAAGGGATCACCTTGGACTCTTCAACTGAACCAAAATAAAAATAAAACACAGCTAACAAATAAAAAGGTGCTCTCACAAAACACACAAGACCGGACACCACCACCACTGCCGCCACAGAAACCTCAGTCTCTAAAAGAAAAAGAAATTAAAAAAAGAACAACATATGTAAATGGTACAATGGCACTACAATGTTGCACTTCATCCACCTAGTAGTGACATCAATACTCCCAGCAACAGGGGAAATTCAACTTGATAGTTTTAAAAATATTTTATAGGTAGTTTAAAAGTATTTTATAGGTAAGCAAAACAGCAGCAGCCTCAATCCAAGTGTGTTACTGGGCAGGGACTCATCAAGCGCTGAGATCTGGTAAGTTACCCCACTGCCAAGTAAACAGATCCCCAATTCTGCCTATGCGGTGCAGCTTCCTGTCAGTAAACACACAAATGGACAGATCGGTCCAGATATTGGAGGTGCAGCAGAGGAGGCCAGCACGTGCAGACGAAAGAGAGCCAGTAGAGTTTGACGCCACAACGCAAAAAGCTCCACAACAGGTGAGGGCTTACTTATATATATACTCAGAGCACCTGTGACAGAGCACCTGTGACAGAGCACCTGTGACAGAGCACCTGTGACAGAGCACCTGTGACAGAGCACCTGTGACAGAGCACCTGTGACAGAGCACCTGTGACAGAGCACCTGTGACAGAGCACCTGTGAGGAAGCGGACGCGGGCACACCTTGGCTGCCGCTGCTCCTCATACTTTTTGCTCTTTGAAGCCTTTTTTTTACTACTTTCTGCTGTTTTTTTTTCACCGAGCCTTGTTGGACATTTCTACCTTTCTCGATTGCAGAGTGCGGCAGGCCTAGGCCTGTGTACAGCACCTGTACGAGCTGACGCGGACATTTCTACCTTTCTTTGAACCTTTCTACCTTTCTTTGAACATTTCTACCTTTCTTTGAACCTTTCTACCTTTCTTTGAACATTTCTACCTTTCTTGAACGCAGAGTGCGGCAGGCGTTTGCCTGTGTACAGCACCTGTGTGAACGGACGTCACGCGGGCATTTTTTCCTTTCTGTGATTAAGTTTTAGAGCAACTGTCTTTTCTGACTGCGTTGTGGTTCTGCAAACATTATAAGTTGCCGGTCAAAGCAGATGACCGCTTGTCCTGAGCCTGGGTCTGCTAGAGGTTTCTTCCTTCTAAAAGGGAGTTTTTCCTTTCCACTGATGCCTAGTGCTTGCTCAGGATAGGAGACTGCAGCCAGGCCAAGATTTGACTTGTTGCTGGATTCATTAGATAGTAAACTTTACTAGTTTAACCGTAATTTTATTAGTGGGGGCTGTTAGCTCCCGCTAGCTCCAGAACGAATTTAGCTTAAAAAACCACGTAGCTGCATTTATTGTTCGCTTACCTGCTGCCTCTGTCACCCTCCTGGGTCCTCTGGACTGTTTTGGATTTTCTCCTGTGCTCCTCTTCGAGGTAATGATCATTCAAATTACCTCTTTCTGCTTCTTGTATATCTTTCTTGGAGCCGTGGGCCTGCTGTTAGCGGCTAGCTCCATGCTAGCTTCCACCGGATCGACAACAATGTTGACCTACTCCGCTTCGCAGCTGTTTGAATTTAACAACTGCTCCATTCCTCCTTCTATTTCGACCATTAAACAACTGGGACTTCTGCGTAGACCTCGTTACATCCATAGAAGCTCTCGAAAGAAATTAGTTCACTTTAGGCAAACTGGCTCTGACTCGATTGCTACTGTCTGGTCTGAGAGACGTGTCGCACCTCGACGACGTCATCAGAACGCTGCGTCTGTGGTCCTTTGTAGTCCACAGCACACGAAGTGGCAAGGAAAACGTGGAGTGGACTTCAGTCTGCTTAAACCTCTTCAAAAACAATCTGCTCCAACTAGTATTAAAATAGAACTTTTTAATGTTCAATCACTTTCAAACAAATCATGTCTAATTCATGATCACATTTTGGAGAAGAATTTGGACCTCATGTGCCTCACAGAAACTTGGCATAGACCGGATGTGTACAGTTCTTTAAATGAAGCTTGTCCATCTGGATACAGCTATCTGCAGAGAGCCCGCAGCACTGGCCGCGGTGGTGGTCTGGCTGTAATCTACCGCAGTAGTTTAGGGCTGTCGCATCTGGTTTCTCAGGATTTTTCTTCTTTTGAATGTCTGGCTTTCAGCTTCAAAGCCCCACTCCTGATGAATGTTATATTAATTTATAGACCTCCCAAACCGCATGTTTCATTTAACTCAGAGATACATGACCTCTTCACTTATTTCTGCACCTCCCCTGTGAAGACTATTTTTCTTGGCGACTTGAATATCCACGTGGACAATTCCTCTTCACCTCTGGCAACAGATTTTAAGTCTCTTTTGGATTCTCTTAATCTCACTCAACATGTTGACGCCCCTACGCACAGCAGGGGGCATACTCTGGATTTGGTGATTACTGACACTGTACTCATCAATAATTTATCTGTATATGACCTGGGTGTCTCAGACCACAGGGTCATCTCCCTGGAAGTGCCTTCATCTTCGCCTGCTTCAAACCCAAAACGACCCATCCAGTTCCGTGACCTTAAAAACATTTCCCTTGATGTTCTGTCTGCTGATCTTCACACCCTGACCACGGTCAATCATCCTTCTGCAGATGACTCTGTGGATTACTACAACCAATCTCTTCGGGAGCTCCTGGACCTACATGCTCCCTTGAAAACAAGACTGGTGTCTTTCTCCCGTTCAGCCCCTTGGTACACTGATGAGCTGCGCAAGATGAAGGCAACTGGCCGTGCTATCGAGAGACGTCTAAAATCATCTGGTCTCTCGGTACATAAGCAGGCGTACAAAGAACATCAGAAAGCGTACGCCTATTCTCTTAAAGAAGCACGCTCCAAATATTATTCCAACATCATCAACACCTGCCCTGGAAACTCTAAACAGCTCTTCTCCACAATAACTCGTCTGCTTAATCCCATTAAACAAACTCTTGAGGACTCTGCTCAAAAATGCGACCTGTTTCTTTCATCTTTTAAAACCAAAATTGACACTATCAGATCTCAGCTCCACAACCTCCCTGTTCTCAGTGTGCCATCTACCCGTCTGCATTCTGGGACCCTTAACAGCTTTGACGAAGTTGTTCAGAGTGAGGTGGAGGCCATCATCAAGAAAATGAAGCCTTCATCCTGCGCCCTGGATCCTTTCCCCTCGTCTCTCATAAAATCCAATCACTCTGCAATAGGCCCACTTATCACTCAAATAATAAATCAGTCTCTTCAATCTGGTCATGTTCCACTGCCTCTAAAAACTGCCATCATTAGGCCTCTTCTGAAAAAATCTAATTTGGATCCCGACATTTTTTCTAATTACCGCCCAATTTCACACCTCCCTTTTCTGTCTAAAGTGCTGGAAAAAGCAGTTGCTGCTCAGCTGCAGGATCACTTACAACAACACTCCCTGTATGAGAAGTTCCAGTCTGGATTCAGGGCAGCTCACAGTACTGAGACTGCACTGCTGAGAGTTACTAATGATGTCCTCTTGGCTGCTGACACTGGCTCTCCCTCCATCCTTGTCCT
>JBBPBX010060366.1:0-14097 GCA_038048925.1 Garcialebias charrua
TCCTTGTAATTGAACCGAACCAAAATGTGATTTTAGCGTACCGTTATACCCCTAGTGATGATGTTTTACGTCAAATTGATGAAGAAATATAGAAAATGATAAAGGGTTCACAAACATTCAAGCACCACTGTAATTTCTTCAGAAACTTGTAGGGATAAAACAATAAATAAAGAACTTGTAGCATGAGGAAGGCCTCTCCTGACTTTGACCTCAGGGTCAGAGGTCATAGTCAGGGAATGCCACATATACTACGGACTTTATTCACCCCAGAGACTCAAAAGATTATGTCTAGATGATAGATCATGCATGATACTGTGGTTAAAATCACAAATAGATCAAAACAGCACATCTCCCAGATTTCCAAAGAGATCATTTCATACATCATTTAACATATTTATTCATCTGTAGAGATGATTAAAAATAGTAATTAAGAAAACAAAAGGTGTTTGTGGATATTTATTCTTCCAATGCAGCCACTTACACAATTATGAAAATTGAGTCCCAAAATGAGGAAATGGATCATTATTGATTACAGGTATTCCCTTTAAAACGCAGTGAAAATAGCTTAATGCTAAATCTCCCCCAGAGCAGTGGATAAGTGGATGCCTCAGGGAGGATTTTAAGAAGATCCGCTCACCTCCTGATGCAGACAGAAAGACGCAAACACCACAGCAGTGTGTGGCAAGTTTAGAGTCTCTTTAATCTGTTAGTGCATCCTCTGCGGAGCGCTCTGTCAGCACAGGAGGGAATGAGAAGCTGGATTACAACCGGGAGCCTCTCAATTTATAAAAGCCCTGCTGACTTCTTAAAGTTGACACCAGTATTTCAGTTTGCCATGATGCAAATGGGCTCCAGATGATACAAGACACAGAGCCGGCCTCTGGTGCACAGCACTAAAATGCAAAGACGATCCAGAGACTGTGAAGCGTAACGATAACACGATAAGAGATGAAGCTCAGGGGAAAGCGGGGAGGATGAGATAAGAGGAATGGATGACAAGACCAGTTAGTTTTTATTTCTTTGTGCTGTTGAGACATTGCTGCAGTTGTTAGAAGATGTTGCCTCATCACTTGTAGCAGGACCATTAGGGTTTAGATGATTTTAAGGCCATTCAGATGTCATGGCATTGCTTTATAGCTCACTTTGCAGCTGCTGTTTGCCTAAGTAGTTTGCAAGCCTGTTTACTCACTGACGCAGTGGAGAGAAAGCTGTCTGAGGAGGAAAAGCACCTTGAGCTGTTTGCATGAATAACTGTGTTTGATCAAGCTGACTCTGAGTGTGTGTCCATAAGTCGCAGCACAGCCAGCCTAGGAGTTTTCATTACCATACCATACCATACCATTTTATTTATAAAGCACTTTAAACAGGAACAAGTCCACACCAAAGTGCTGGACAAACAAACACGCAACAGGCAACACAGACAATGAAGTACAACACGAAAAACATAAAAACATTGCAGATCATAAATCAAACGATCCAATACAAATCAGCTGGCATTGAAAGCAATGGAGTAGTAGTGAGTTTTTAACCGGGATTTGAAAACCGAGAGGGAGGGGGCCTGTTTGATGAGCAGCGGTAACTCGTTCCAGAGTCTTGGGCCTGCTACAGAGAACGCCCTGTCACCCCTGCGCTTAAGGCGAGTTTCTGGAACTATTAAGAGTACCTGATCCTCTGACCTCAAAGCACGTGGAGGGACATATGGGTGTATCAGATCCGAGAGATAGGCGGGGGCGAGACTGTTCAGCGATTTGTAGACATACATGAGAATTTTGAATTGGATTCGAAGATGAACCGGTAGCCAGTGAAGGGAGGCCAAGACTGGTGTAATGTGCTCTCTTTTGCGTGTGCTGGTTAAAAATCGGGCAGCTGCGTTCTGAACCAGTTGTAATCGTGCAATGGTGGCTTGACTTACGCCAAACAGAAGTCATTAGTCGTGTAAGTATGTCCCACAGAGGCCTACACTTATCTTAGTAAATATATATGTTATTTAAAAAAGCTAAGTCTGGTCCTCTGGACATTCAAAAAACAAAAAACAAAAATAAAGTAGAAACGTTTTGTCTTTCGTCCGAAAGACTTCCTCAGTCTGAGATGCTGTATTCAGCTCAGTCTTATAAATAGCACCCTCTCACAGTGGATCAAACAGTTTGCTGATGACAGCCGAAACCAGCTGCTCACATGATCAAGGGGGACCATCAGCCTAACGATGGATCGTTAGCACCTGATGGTTGTTTGCTATTCACAGAGGGCTGAGTGATACTAGCAATAACAGCGTTGTAAGAGGGGGACAGTTGAACCCGGAGGCCTCCACCTCTGTTTAATGATGGACAGTTTGTAACGTGGTGGTGGTGGTGTGTAGGAGGAGAGCTAGCTTAGCATTAGCAACATGTGCTCTGGCATAGCTTGGAAAAGAGCAAAAGAACATTGATTTCCACTGGTACTTTTATTACATTGCTTAGAAAACCATACAATGCCAGGTCTCCACGGCGCTAAGTCTAATATTCATACATGAATATTTAGAAGATAGTCCGTATCCCTCACCACTTCGTTACTGAGGTTGAGCAGGGTAGCTATCGTGTACACACGGTCCAGCTCCCAGCTACTCTCTGCTGACTTCTGTGGTGAGTCATGACTTATCAAATACGAAGGAGGCGTCCTCATGTGCTTAGGGAAGGTACTACAACAATCAGTATACATACGACCGTTACAGGTTTATTTTCACAAAGATGGCCTCCTTTACTCCTCTCTCAAACCTACGTTCCTCTCTATCAAGGATGTGAACATCTTCATCCCTAAAAAAGTGACAGCTGGCGTGGAGATGAGTGTAGACCGCAGAGTCCTGACCTGATGATGTTGATCTTCTGTGCTGGCGGGCCATCCTTTTGGCCAGTGGCTGTTTAGTTTCCCTGATAAGACTGATCACAGCCCTCCTGACACTGAACAGCATACACAATATTACTCTGTTACATCTCAGTTTGCAAATATCCTCTATCAGAAACTGAGACCTCACAGTCCAAGAAAGCCAACCTGCCATTTTTTACATCTTCTAGTGTGAACTTGATATATTTATAAACAGAGTTGATGTGATCAGTAAAATGTTGGACTTCCTGAGATTTAATTTTAACCCGGGTGTCGTCAACATACCTGAACCATTGACTTGGTGGTGTCCTTGAAAAGGATGTTAATGCTGCGTTCCAATTGCCTCGTATTCTGGGAACTAGGAAGTGGTAGTGACGTAATTTCCCAAGCTACCACTTGAAAACACGTTCCGGTTCTCCCAGTGGAAAATCAAGATGGACGCACGCTTTGTTTTTGTTGCTGTTTCCGAATATAATAAATTACTAACCAGATATGCACTCCTGACACAGAACATGTCAGAGGAGGATGATGACCACCGAAGGTAATTGATTTAATATATATTTTTCTCTAATTCTTTAATGTAAATTGTTGGGGAAAAAAAACTGGCTTTACAGCTAAGAAAAAAAAAAAACCTGTGTGTGTGATTAAATACACGCAACAACATTTTAGAACTGGTATTTTAGTAAAAGTTAAGGTGTTGACTTACTGAAGACGTGAGTATCCGCCATCTTGAAATCAAAACTGGGGGCAGAAAAAATTCTCCCACTTTACGGGTGGAAGTTTACCACTAGAGGAGGCGTTCCGGTTTCAATCTACCACTGGGAACTGGGAAATTTCCACAATACGAGGTAACTGGAACACAGCATAAGGCTCTCTTTTCTACCTCCTCCATGTACAGGTTGGCAACAATAGGAGAAACTGTGAGAGGGTGCTATTTATAAGACTGAGCTGAATACAGAACCTCAGACTGAGGAAGTCTTTCGGACGAAAGACGAAACGTTTCTACTTTTTTGTTTGGTTTTGTTTTTTGAATGTCCAAAGGACCAGACTTAGCTTTTTTTAGATTTTTCTACCTGGATTATTGAGCATGCATCAGGGTATATATTTTATTGAACATAAAATAGACGAGCACAACGCATAGGACCTTTAAAAGAGCTGGTGGTGCCGCACATCCCCATTGGTTTGTATGCATTTGTCTTCAAGCATGCATAAAGCTAATTTATAATACAGAGCAAAACTACCAGCGATGAATCATTAAACAGGATTGTAATTCACTGATTTACTGCTTTGTTCTGGGGAGGATGCCATCTTGATTCAACTTTTTTTTTGTTCAGCTTGCTTGAGTTGTTTCAGCTCTTCTTTATTCTCATTTCAAGGGTATGCACATATTATCATCGATGTCTCGCACCTGGGTGGCAAAACAACTGCCAAGTACGTGAACAGCTTGAAACAAAACGGAGCAAACATGGGGAGAGCTGCTTTGAAATTGACTGTACAAACAGATTCAAT
The DNA here is from genome assembly GCA_038048925.1 of Garcialebias charrua. Taxonomy (NCBI): domain Eukaryota; kingdom Metazoa; phylum Chordata; class Actinopteri; order Cyprinodontiformes; family Rivulidae; genus Garcialebias; species Garcialebias charrua. Next base: position 4,366 of record JBBPBX010060366.1, read on the forward strand.
AGGTACTTGTGAAAACTCTATTAGGTTTGTTTTTTTTTTTCCTTTTTTACATGAAAGCAACATCCACTGACGGAATGAATATCACGTATCACCACAAATGCCAAAGATTTAAACAAAAATATCTTCTTTGCTTGCATTTTTATATGTGCAACATGTCCTGGGGGCATTTTTCATTTTTATGTTTTGCATAAATTGAATTAAAGTAAATCCCAGGATGTGATGAGGACGACTTCCAGCTACTACCAGGAAAATATTTTATCTCAATATCTGTAAAAATGACTCAGTCACTGACATTGTTGTGTTAGCCAAGTCAGCAAGCTGTGGCAGCCATGTTGAATGGGGCTGACTAAGGAAGTTAATCAGTTGTAATGTTCAGCCATTGATTACTTAAGAGTTTTGTCAATTTTATTTTCAGTGTTTAATACTTTGCTAAACAGGAAAAAAAAACACTTTGAGAGAGATTCTTTGCCATCTCATGATTCACTCATAATCCAGAGGGTCGTGATGTGATTAGAAAATGGTTATGAATGCATAAGAGATTGACAGATTTGTGAATGAAAACTGGGAGGCAGCTGGTAAGTTAATCCAAAACACTATGAAACTGAAATACAGAAAGACAAAATACTGTATATCAAAGGCTGCTAACCAACAGTTAGCATAAATGTTAACATTGAAAACACCAGAAAAGCTAACAGGTGTTTATCATTAAAAACTTTAATACAAATCAAATCCTGCAGTTATTATTACAGACAGTCATGATAAAGAAACTTCAACTAATATGCACCGACATATATTCTTTGGGGTTCAGCAAAGAAAGGATGAATAAACGAAAACGCACTGCAAAATGTTTGAACTACAATAACGGCAACTAGTGCTAGGACAAATAAAATTGTGCAGTAAGAAATCTGCTGATCCTAAAACTGGCAACACAGATTATCGTCAAGCCAATTAAAAATCTACCACATATGTGACATAACTCGTGTAAAAATTGTTTATAGCCCCCAGCTAAAACACACACACACACAATTACATGATTACCTACCTTTCGTGAAAGTGGCTGATTTGAACTGAATTTCAATCTCTAGTGACTTTACCTGTAAACCTACTAACCTTTGTCGATGAGAACAAAAACACATGTTTACTCCAGTTTATCAGCATTAAGGACAAAAATATGAAGCTTTGTCAATCTCAAGAAAACATCAATAAGTATATTCTGCAAATAAAACTTGTAATGAGAGTAGCTTTACACAGATTAGTATTGTTTCTTAGAAATGTTTACTTCACTGCTACCATTCTTTATACATCCCCAACCCAAATACTTGTGTCTACACGGTAATTGAGGTAAACGTGAGTTTGAGAGTGTAATCAGCTGTCGTAAATCTTACACTGTAATAATGTAGGAAGTGAAAGGTTTAAGTTAAAATATAAAAGTAATCCAAGGGCACTGTAACACTGTTTATATCAAATTCAGGAAGCTTTTATCTTAAAAGACTTTCTGGTGCATGAAAGAAAAAGAGTGATTTACTGATTAAATGCACCATTGAGTTTTCAGTGAAGTCACAAATATCAGTCTGCAGAAAAACCTTGACAGCCATCTATCCTGCTGTCAGAGAGAGGATGAGCGGTCAGACACACTGGCTCAGTGACACAGTATCAGTCCTCTTTCTCCTGCCTCTGAATATAGAGCAGTGCAAAAATGATGACTTCAGAGTGTGGTAGATAAAAAAAAAACTGCATCACAGAATAGAGGTGCATCACTAAATCTTACAGATCCAAGTTAAAAAAAGAGCGTTAGCACTTTAATACCTGTAAATGCACTTATTTTGTCTAGTAACAGGAGCCATCAATTTTCCCCAAGGCAAAATTACAAAAACAACGGTTTGCTGTTCAGATACAAAAGCAGTTATGCTGTTGTTATATTGTTCAGTTCCAGCACAACTCGCTTGGTCAACTCTATCAACTCTGTCCCACACAGTCTCTCGTTTTCCATATAACTGAGTGCCGCCTCAAGTGGTGGACCATCATAGAACGGCTGCCCTAAACTTCCTATAAATGGGTAAATAAGTGAAAAAAGGCACAAAACCCTCCCCCCATCCTCTGCCACAGTCTCCAAACGTGTCACAACCAAGCCGAGGCCCACTTCCTTCTCCTGTTCAGAGCCCATAAAGCGAGTTCTGCTGGTCTTGCTCCTTCAGAACTCAGTTATCAACACATGTGCACCTCCTCTTGGTACCACTGTTCGTTTATGAGTTGCTATTTTAATGGTGACATTTTATGTATCTTTCTTTAACGTGTGGCATGAGAGCTGCACAGCTGAGAGAAAAGCTTTGCAGAGAGTGGTGAAGGCTGCACAGAAGACTGTTGGAGTCAGCCTCCCCACCATCACAGACATCTACACCTCCAGATGCAGGAAGAGGGCCACCTGCATCACGAAGGACCCCACTCACCCAGCACACACACTATTTGCCCCACTCTCCTCAGGCAGGAGTTTGATGAGCATCAAATGTAGAACCACTAGACTGAGGAACAGCTTTTACCCTGAAGCTGTAGAATCATGAATCCATAATCAGAAAATCACTGTAATTCCACTTCAATTGGAGATTTGACACTTTATCGGTGCTGCTGGTTTCTTACCTTAAGCTGCTATAGTCATACCCATCTACTCACAACAGACTCCTGTTCAGGCTGCTGTACACCATATTATATTAAATTATTAGTGTATATCTTAGATAATACCGTTTCTTTTTTATATTTTATATTATGGGTATTTTTGGATGTAACTGAGACCTTAAGTACACAATTTCATTCCACCTCATGTATGTGATGCGAATGACAATAAAGTCACCTTGAACCTAGCCTGGTTAAAACCAGACCCTTGTCCTTCACTTCGCTTCGTACTAGGATCTGGAGTTTCTCCTATAGAGAACCGATTCTTGCTGGAGGCGTGGCCTCTGCTGAGGTTACCCAATCGTTAACGTTTGGCCGTGACGTATGTTGCGCGGAGCTGCAACATACTGTCCAGTCCAGTTAGCCTGGCGAGGGCTAGGCTAACTGTTCAGATAAACCGCTCAGAAACCACTCGGTGGATATTTTTTCTGCTACCAGTGTGTAATTATATGGCTCTAATTTACTGACTGTTGGCCTGGATAATCCGTGTATGGTTCGTTCTTTCGTTATTCCGTTTCAAAATAAAAACCAAATAACCAAACAAGCTTTGGTTATTTGGTTTATTCGTTTTAAAACGAAATTACAAAAACGGTTTTTAAACGGTTTTCTCGTTATTTCGTTTTTAAAACGAAATTAGAAAAACAGAAATTGCAAAAATAAAAAAAAGGGTGCGATTTGATTTTTGGTTAAACCAAAGACGAGCTTTTATTTTGTTAATTGAACAAGGGAGTTTATGGCGGAACCGGAAATGAACTCCCGGTGCTGTGCGAATTTCTGTTCCCCGTGAGAATCTGAGCTGCGTGAAGCTGACACTCCACCCACGTCAAACCAGCACTTACGGAGCACTAACCATTCATACTATTTGCTTTAATTTTTGACGTGTGTGGGGTGTCAGCTGAGAATCTGTTCCCCCTGTGTCGGGAGCGCGCACTGCAACCCGAGAGGCGGATCCGACCGTGTTCACGCGCATCTCTCTGTGAAACAAGGCCACACTATCTTGTCACGGTTATAACTCATTTTAATACTCCTGGTGATAAATAAATAAATAAATATAAACCCTCCACTAACAAAATAAACCTGGTCTTGTGTGGGGTGTTATAACCTACAGTTTTTTTCGCTGACAGAATCTAGATTTGGTAACCTGCCAAATACAAATTTTAATAATAATACAAATTATCAGTCAGCCACCAACACATCATATATATTTATAATTTTTATTACTAATATTAAAGGATGGAAGCAGCTGAAGAAAACTTCCTGCAAAGATACAGTAAGTGTAGGCTTTCTGGTAGGCCAAATCTCGTTCAAATTAAAAATGACTGGAGAAAAATTATTTCTAGCTGCTATTTTTGTTAGTTAATGTCTGTTTTTTTTTCCCATTATTTGAGAGAAAAAAATTGAGATTTTAGAAATAAAGTCAGAGTCAGAGAATCTTTATTGTCATTTGCACCACATGTGATACGTGATGAAAGGAGATTATGTACACAGGGTCCCAGTTACATCCAACAATAAAATGTAAAAGAACAGTAATAACATCTAAGATATGAACTAAGAAAAACATCAACTAAAAATACACTAAATAAAAAATACACACAGCACTAATATCATAGAAAACCATTACTCCACACAGCAGCTGTGTGAGCAGATGTGCACAATGAACATAGCAACATGAAACAGATCAGCAGCAACATGATGTGATATTTCACAGCGATTATTCTGGTTATTTATTCATGAGTCTAACAGCCTCAGGGTAGAAGCTGTTCCTCAGTCTAGTGGTTCTACACTTGATGCTCCTCAACCTCCTTCCCAGGCTGAAATACACCTGAGCGTCCTCAGGTACGCCACTCTACGCGCGCATTTTGTGCGCATGTGTTTTGCTGCTATACTTCAGAAACTATCAGCTTTCAAACGCTCGCGTTCTCCTTGTTGTAATATGAGCAGCTGCGCACGGAGGGGACTCAACTGAGCTCGCTGATTGGTCACTTGCTGACACGCCTACTGAAATGATTGACAGCTTTCAGTCAGCTCATGTAGCTCGCTGAAGACCGCGGCGGTGTTCTGATACGGTGTTTCTACTATATATGTTATAAAAAGTTCTCTCAGAAATAAAAATAATAACAGGGAGTGCTTTTCCTGCAGCACACAGCCCACCAGGGATATTTAAAACATCGCGCACCCAGGTAGGACCTGAATTCATTCATTTCATTCATGGAGTGAACGGAGGAAGAAGTGATTACTTGACTTTAGGCAAAAAAACAAAAGAAAAGGCCCGATCAGCGATAAAGAAGGGGAATTTATTTCATTTGTGTAACATACAAAACAGTCCGGCGCCGGGGAAGTTTATGGTCAGACACCGCGCATCGCGCAGACGTAAAAAAAAAGCTTTGCGCGTATGTGCCCTGAGGGGCTACGCGGGGCTACGCTTTTGCCTTGACGTACGTACGTTGCGTATAGGCGTATCGTGAGAACGCTCAAGTGTATCTCGGCCTTAAGGGGAGTGGGGCAAAAAGTGTGTGCTGGGTGAGTGGGGTCCTTCATGATGCAGGTGGCTCTCTTCCTGCATCTGGAGGTGTAGATGTCTGTGATGGTGGGGAGACTGACTCCAACATCTTCTGTGCAGCCTTCACCACTCTCTGCAGAGCTTTTCTTTCTGCAGCTGTGCAGCCTCCATGCCACACGTTGATGCTGGAGCACAGGATGCTCTCCACTGCACACCTGTAGAAGGAGGTGAGGACTGAGCTACTCAGACCAGCTCGTCTCAGCCGTCTGAGGAAGTAGAGTCTCTGATGACCTTTCTTGATCAGGCTGGTGGTGTTGTTGCTCCAGCTGAGGTTATCATTCATGTGTACACCCAAGTACTTGTAGCTGGAGACCACTTCCACTGCAGATCCTCTTATGTTCAGTGGGGTGTGGGTGTGTTTGTTCCTGTGAAGTGGATACATATTTTTAAAAATCTATTATAAAAAGCAGTGTTTGAGTTGTTACACTGTTTAATATATAATTGCCAGATTCACTCACATGTTGTCACAACTGATGGTAAGGCTGGTGCACCTCTCTTAAGACCCCACGATAGAGCTGTCATCGGGCCGGAAATCCACGGCCCTACCCTACCCGAGCCCTTAGTTTAATTACCCAAGCCCGAGGGAGCCCGCTGATTTCCTAGAAATCACCGCCCGACCCGACCCTACCCGATTAAAAAAAAAAACAACAACAAAAAAAAAAAAACACTACGTTTATTTATTAAGCTTTTACTGCGTTCTCCCACTCAGCAAAAGAACTTGATGTTGTTCTTCTTTGTTTTGATGGAGGAGGAGGAGGTGTGAGCGCGCTGCTCGCAGTTTGCTGTTGAAGCTTCAGGAATGTCAGGAATGCGGCAACTTGTTCCGCCGCAGCAGTGTGCGGACGTGAGCGTGCACCTGACGCACGTCAGCTGGTGACATAATTTTGAGCTCGTTAAAGTTAGGCCACAGTGACAGAAATAATGCAACTCTCTGCAAGTCGTGGATAATAATTTTGCGCTCCAGCACTTCTGCATGACATGTCGCGCAGAAACACCTGCTGCGGAGAGTCTGTGTGAGGACTGGCAGTGTTGCTTCAGTTTCTCATTCCAGAGACAAACCAGGTTGGTGGGATATTTGTCACCCTCCAGTTCTCTCTGTGCACGGTAAAATGGTTCGAGAAATGTCACTAAAAAGTCCAGCATGTCGGGGGAGACGCTGTCAGGCGCGCGCCGCGCGCCTGCTCTCTGGCTGAGTTGCCAATTTAGTGGCTGCGCTCAGTGCGCTGCGGTTTTCACCATCTAAATTCACTCTATTAATTATTTCCTCATCAATAAACTTACTGCCTTATATTCTTTACAAGCAGATTAAAACAATTTTATATTGTGTGCATTTTTATTTAGTTTTGTTTGTGCTGTATGATTAAAAAAAACCACATCAAAGCCCGAGCCCGACCCGCGGCCCGCCAATCAAACCAAAAATATGGCCCTACCCTACCCGAAGTCGGGTAGGGCTCGGGTAGGGTCGGGCTCGGGCAAAGAAACGACACCTCTACCCCACGACTCTGGTTTCTCCAGCATGTATCCCAATAGATGACAAGTATCTTGTCGTAAATTTCCGTCCATAGGATGGTCCTGTCTAACACACACACAAATGTAAAATGTTATCTGATGTACTGCGGTCAAACCAGTCAACATTAGTTCTCTCTTAAAGATTTGTGTGGCTCATACATGGTGCATTACAATAAGAGAAACAGAAAGTGCCCCTGCAGTCAAAAAACAATGAGAGAAAATGAGATACATATTTAAAAACAATGTACAATTATGATCTGCAATGTTTTTATGTTTTTCGTGTTGTACTTCATTGTATGTGTTGCCTGTTGCGTGTTTGTTTGTCCAGCACTTTGGTGGACTTGTTCCTGTTTAAAGTGCTTTATAAATAAAATGGTATGGTATGGTATACTTTACTTATTTCACATATTACCTATAATATATCAAGAATAAATATGTCAGTTTTAGATTTTGTATAAAAGAGAAAAGTCAAAGTACCTCAAAATGCTTCTTTCAGTTTGCTTATGACCTCTATTCAAAATTCATATTTCATGTTCAGTGTTACAAAGAAGAAGTTAATATTTATTTGTTTGATGGCTGTTACTATTTTTTCCTGAAAAGGTGTTTACGATATATATATATATATATATATATATATATATATATATATATATATATATATATATATATATATATATATATATATATATATGTGTGTGTGTGTGTGTGTGTGTGTGTGTGTGTGTGTGTGTGTGTGTGTGTGTGTGTGTGTGTATGTGTGTAAGCATATATACACACACACTTTTGTTTAATCAATCAACATTTTCAATAGAAGTTATAGATAAGCAAACTGAAATTAGCATTTTGAAGTACTTTGAATTGCTGTTTACCCCAAAATCTAAATTAAAACTATGACATATTTATTCTGGATGTATTATAGGTACGTGAAGGTAATAGGTACAAGATAAATGTACATTGTTAATAATTATGCCTCTCTCTCATTATTTTGTTTTAGAGGACCCCTGCTGGTCCATTACTGTAACGCACCATGTTTACACAATGCCTAGAGAAAGCTAACGTCAGCTAGCTTGTATTTACAAGTTTCACTCATTTTATCGCAGTATATTGTCCATAAACTTTGGTACATACTTGGTAAACTGAAGAAAGTTCCAAATCGGCGTCCAACTCGTTGTTGTGTCTTCGCATGTTGTACTCCATACAAAACCTTCTGACACTCATTACCGAGTAATGTGGAGCTCCATGGCGACGCAAAACGTTACTGATTTCAGAGTGTGATTTTCCACTCTCAAAAAGTTTGATGATCAATTCAGAAAACGGTTCAAGTGCAGCCATTGCCTATTATTTAAAATGTTTTGTTTTTATCCCGTCTTTCTCCGCTGTAAAATGTATTCTTTGGCGACTTCCGGTACGTCATTTCCGGTGTCGCTACAAATTAAAACAACAACCGTATTTAGGCAAAAACCAAATCGCACCTTTTTTTTATTTTTGCAATTTCTGTTTTTCTAATTTCGTTTTAAAAACGAAATAACGAAAAAACCGTTTAAAAACCGTTTTTGTAATTTGGTTTTAAAACGAAAAAACCAAATAACCAAATCTTGTTTGGTTATTTGGTTTTTATTTTGAAACGGAATAACGAAAGAACGAACCATACACGGATTCTGGATGAAACATTTGAGATAAAATTGGATTTTTTATAATTTATTTTCGTAGCGCACCCGAGGCTGTTTGGAAAATGTCAAACCGAAACAATTTAAATCTAGCAGATTTGACCATTTCGTGAATTGATTTAGGAACTGTTAAGCTCAGGAACCCTTGTGCTATAACGTCAGCTAAGAAATATATTTTTTCTCAGCAAAGAAATAATAGTTTTTTACCGTGTTTTCTTGTAAATTCCTTCGTGCCAGCAGCCATTTTAAGCAGGGCAAACTGACGACGTCAGTCGACGTCGTTCAAAACTCCGCCTTCTGTTCTCTGATTGGTCCGGTCAAAAATCTACCGGCAAAATCCTTGTCTATGGGAGAAGTCCCAAACGGAGCAGTGAAGGGAAATGAGAATTGAGCGGAGCTGCGGAAGGCGAGGGCCAGGCTACCTTGAACCTAAAAGTAAACAAAAAGGGAAGCTGGAGCAGTGGGGTTTTAAAAATGGTGGGTGATTCTTCTTCATGATTGAAGTCTGTCTGTGTCCAATTACAGGCCTGAAATCTGCTGACATTAAAACTTCAGCTTGACTTTAAATAAGTTGTAAGAACTGAGCTGGAAACAGGTGGGATCACTCAATGCAAAGATTGATTCTGCAAAAAGGCGAGCCTATGGAAAAAGTCCATTATTTAAAATAAAAATACCAGATATTTCCAGATACATGTATTTAAGCATTTGACTAAAATGAATTCTGTGAAATATGATAAACAAACTAATACAGCTGCAGTAGAAGGTGATGCATCAAACAGATTAAACTAAATAAGAGAACAGGCTGTAAAATCAGGAGGTTTCTTTCACATCTTCAACTGTGCAGCACAAAAGAATTGAATCACTGTCACGGGATGTACCGGTATTTTTCATTACAGTATAGCAGGAATCTAAAAAATTTAAATAAAATAAAAAAATAAAATATTATGGTACGTTTTCTTTTTTTGTTTTTTGTTTTGTTTTTCTCCATTTATTCAACCTTTATTTAGACAGGTAATCCCATTGAGCCTCAGGGACTCATTTACAAGAGAGACCTGATTTCTTTAACAAAGAGTGATGACAACAGTGGATAACGACGACTACATAAAAGAGGCATACAGATTTGTTTTAATTAAAAAATGCAACCAAAAGGATAGTCAAAAGGGGAAAAAAGTAGCAAAAAAATAGCTAAATTATAAGGCAGTGTAGAAAACTAAAAATAGGAACATGTCTGCATTGGTTTTTGCCAAGATCTTAGATGTTTAAAACTACTTAGAGAGGTCAAGGTCCAGAGCTTAAAGGTCGACTGACATGATTTTTTTACTATTCATA
>JBBPBX010060368.1:0-15209 GCA_038048925.1 Garcialebias charrua
TTTTTTTTTTATACATATATATATATAACACTGTATATACTGTATATATATATATAAAGTATATATATAAAGTAATATGTGTGTGTACATATATACATATACTGTACTGTATACATACTTTTGCAAATTACAAAATCTTTGTTAAAACAGATCTATCTTGTAAATGAGTCCTCGTGACTCAATGAGACTAACTTGATTTTTGAAGTCAGAAAAGGCACAACTAGAAAGGGGATATTTTATTATCTAAGAATTATTTTGTGCATTAAATTGAATGAACATGGTCTGGATAGCCCACAGACATACCATAAAAATTTATAAAACCAATATTTGGTCCCCTTTAACAAAGGTTCAATGAAAGTGGCATATTTACACTAAAAATGCAACAGCGCCCCCATTCGGTCACAGAATATGGTGTAACACCGGAACCTTTGTGGGGGAAAAAATCACTTTCAGTCGGACATATTTTCATAGGTACAAATTGGACATGCGCATTCGGCACCAAAACATAAAGGGAAAAAAAAAGACGTTGTTATTGAATCTGCAGCTTGCGTTTTCAGATTATTAGACTGCTATTGCATTTAGCTGTGTTTATCTTTAAACAAAGCATTAAAACACACCCTTATTTAGCTATTTGTCACTGAGTTTTGCTTCTTCCGTGGGACATTATGAGCATGTTTTCCTCCCAAACGTCGTCGTTCCAAGATTCAATCGACGTGGAAGAGAGAGATGACTTTGACGGAGAAGAAATCATCGCTGCTTACAGCCAGAAGATTCATCTGAACTGCTACTACACCATCTATCTTTATGAAGGCACGAGGTACTGGGTGATGTCAATCATCCATTTTGTTCATTTGTTTTGGACAGTCTCTGGCCTGTTGGGTTTGTGTAAACACGTTTATTAAATGTCTTTTTACTCTGCATTCTCTCTATCTCTCTCTACAAACACGTGATATATTTGACATGTAGTCACTGTTTTAGTCCATGATCCACAGAGTTGCTGTGCTGCTGGAGCTCTTTCTGCACATGAGAACCTCATTAATGCATGAAAGTTCAAATGAGTAAACTGTTGATTGTCTCAGATCTGAGTCCTCTGGGGAGAATGGGGCATGGAGCCGGAGACGTGCAGACTCCACAACCAGTCAGGATGACTTTAGGTAACACTGGAGCTTTCCGCTTACCTTCTTCTTGCTGGTCGTTTCTCTTTGGCTTTCATCGTTTTGCATCAGTTTGTCCATGGGCTGCTTCAGGAATCCCCATCAACATGGGATCAATGCTGCTGTCACTCTTTGTTTTGTTGATGTTTGATGTGTTTCTACATTACGTTGCTCTGTACGAGCACAGTGTTGTGTTTTGCACAAACTGTGACACCCGGACACAGTTACACATCAGCAGCGACTCAGGTGTGTGATGCGTTCGGTGTGCGGCATCAGCTTCTTCCATCTTCATTGACTCGAGTAGTTTCGTCAACACCTTCACGGGCTGCATGAACCGGTACCGACTGTACGCTTTGCCCACAGCTTGACACTAATCGACAGCAGCCTGCCGTCGGAAGCAGAACCGGAGCTGCGGACCTACATTTCCAGGAGGCTGAGCAAAGGAGCCCTGCTTGGAGGCATGGGCAACATCGCCACGGTGGACCTCAGGTATTAATTTTTTAAACTTAAACGTTGATGCTTAGGTTTGTTTTGCACTTAGCCACGTGAGTCGTTTAAAAAGGTTAAAATAGAACAAAAATTCAGAGTTAAACGAAACATTTGTCTCTTTGCAGTATTCCAGAGCAGGCAGTCGGCTGCTACTGCTGCCTCCTGGAGCAGGAACGGTCTCCTGAACAACCGGAGGCTGATGGAAATGGATATGTCATCTGCTTCATGGGGGGGTCTGAAAAAGGACTGAATTTATATCCTTTTGTGGAGGCAGAGAAATTTACATCCAGCATTACCGTATTTTCCGGACTATAAGTCGCACCTTTTGCCTAATTTGCATGCCCTGCGACTTATAGAGAGGTGAGACTTGTTTATGGATTTTTTTCCCCATATTTTTAGACCAATTTTTGGCTCAGATATGACCGTTTTTCCATTTTGGCAAAAATGGTGCAGTACCACTTTCGGCCACTAGGGGTGCAGTACCACCTTTGTCCGCTAGGGTACACCAACCGTTCCCACCTCATGTGTCCGACGAGAGCCTCCTCTGGACGGACTCAGTCTGTCGCAGCCCGGCCTCCTGCTCTGGAGGTATGAACTAGCTACTTCGCTGTTAGCTCAGTGTTTGTTAGCAAAATAGGTCAAGAACCACAGGACAGATTTTGATCAAACTTACAGAACGTAATCACTAGATGGATATTTACAACTGATTAGCTTTATGAGATGTTTGAGATAAAATTCGATGTTTTATAGACGTAAATGTGTCGCGGTTAGCTTAGTTGATTTTTCCTTGTACGTTTGAGCAAATAGCTCATAAACCATGCAGCAGATTTTTTTTTCAAACTTACAGAAAGTAATCACTAGATGTACATTTACAAACTGTTAGCTGTTGGAGTTATTTGAGAACAAATTTGATGTTTTATAGACGTAAATGTGTCGCGGCTAGCTTAGTTGTTTTTCCTTGTACTTTTTCAAAGCGAAAAAATTTAAATCCAGCAGATTTGACCATTACGTGAAAACATTAAGGAACGGTTAAGCTAAGACACATGTTTGCTATAATTTTCAGCAGACAAATAATTGTTTTTACCGTGTTAATCTTGTGAAAAGTCCTTCCGTGCATGCTTCTGTGGTCGTCATTTTCAGCAGGGCAAATGACGCGCTGACACGTCGCGTAGCGGTGACGCATAATAGATGCGACTTATATAAAGGTGTTACCTGTTTATGGATTTTTCCAATTTATTGACAATAATTGGACAAAGCGACTTATATAAAAGTGCGACCTATAGTCCAGAAAACACTGTATATGTGTAACCAGCGCTTTGGAATATGTTTTATTGCATTATAATTGTTTTTTTAATTAAAAAAAAAAAACATGAAGCTGTTTTGTTGTAATTCTTTGACCAAAGACACATTTAGATTAGAGCTTGATAAATACGTCCAAGGCCTGCACTGCAGCCTCCAAACACCAGAGGTATGAGGACGCGACGGCACGGTTTTATATTGTCGCTTTGGTGTTTCTTCGTCTAAATGTCTCGCCATGCGTTTTGTAGCTGCAGAACCTGGAGACAGAAGTGCGTCCCTATCTGAGCCAGTGGTTCGAGGAGTCCGTGATGCACATTCATCGAGTGGTGCAGCTGGTTCAGAGCAGCATCAGCTTCTTGCTGCACGCGGTGAGTCCTCTCATGCCGTCAGTGTAAAACCGTTAAAGCTCTAAAAAAAAGAAAAAAAGGAAAGCACCTACACTGAAATAGTTATTTATTTTTGATGCGAGTTTTCTTAATTTTCTTACAAAATTAGTTCCATATTTGTAAAATTGGCTGAGGTATAACCATTTTTGTGTTCGCTAAGGTTGCCTAGCTGCGGCAGCCATCTTGAATCGAACGATCTGCAAAAGTTAATCAGTTGAAGATTTACGTTCAAAGATTCATTTTTGAGAGTTTTGTTAAAATCTGTTCAGCGATTCATAAGATATTTTGCTAACAGACAAATATGCACACAGACATAAAACATTGTCGCCCTTTCGGCAGAGGGTGATGAGCATTGATGGTTCCTTTACAGGCGCATCAGGCTAATCTAATGGCTTGAGTGCTTAAAGCACAGAAGCTGCTTAAGTCTAAATATTACATCCATATTCTTTATTTTTCTGTTTAAAAGTTTTTCTAAATTCTTTGAATATTTTAAGAATTTTGACTACAATAAATTTTTATCATCTAATCCAATTGTGGGGAAAAATAGTTTTTAGACAACTCAACATTTCCGAGGACTATTTTATTTTGGTCGTAGTGGTCATCAAACTGGTTTTACTGATATTGTTGCCGTAGGCGCAGTTCAAAACAAAAGTTGTGACTTTGATAACATTTAACTCATAACATGTTTTAAATGTTTACATTTTTATGTTTAAGTCATCCTAAAACTTGTTAAAGGCCTTGAATGCAGGATATAAAAGCTTGCATTTCATCCCAGCTTTGATACTTTGTTGGAGACATTTGAGATTCTTTAAGGACATTTGACCTCATTTGGTGTTAAAACTGTATATTTACAATATATTTAAATATATAAATTAATTTTTCGTCTTTTACATTTACCGTATTTTCCGGACTATAAGTTGCTTCGGAGTATAAGTTGCAGGACTGGTCAAAATTAGCCTGGCCCTCGCCTTCCTACGCAGCTCCGCTCAATTCTATTTTCCCTTCACTGCTCCGTCTGGGACTTCTCCCATAGACAAGGATTTCGCCGGCAGATTTTTGACCGGACCAATCAGAGAACAGAAGGCGCCGTTTTGAACGACGTCGACTGACGTCGTCAGTTTGCCCTGCTTAAAATGGCTGCCGGCACGAAGGAATTTACAAGATGACACGGTAAAAACTATTACAGTATTTCTTTGCTGAGAAAAAGTATATTTCTTAGCTGAGCTGTTTATCTGAACAGTTAGCCTGCTCCGTGTCCACTCATGTGGACCCCCTGCTCCGCGCAACATACGTCACGGCCAAACGTTAACGATTGGGTAAAATCAGATCCAATGGTTTTGTTCCTCAGCAGAGGCCACGCCTCCAACAAGAATCGGTTCTCTATCCACCTTATTCCTAGCCCCCATGATGCCTTGCGCGAATTATGTGTACGTCTGCCGCCGGAAGTGAGAGCAGCAGTTAAAGCCCAGTCTACTGGCTGTATTTTTCACGTTTGTTTTTTTGTTTTGTTTATTTCTAATTAATTGCAATGGTTACTTCGTGTTGGGTCAGTGGGTGTTCCTGTCGGGTAGACGTTTGTTCAAAGCGCAGTTTTCACTTCATCCCAAAAATAAGTAAACGTGAAGGATTTATCTCCATCGGACGAGCTGACAGCTGCCCCTCCTCTGCTCGGATCTGCTCTCGAAGACGTCGTGTTCAGATCACGTTTTCTCCGGTAAACAAAATATTCTACATAAATCATTTTGTGAAACAATTTCAGAACAATGTGAGAGTATAATTTTCTCTGTGTTGGAGCTGTTGTTGTTTTTTTCTTCATGATTTAGCATTGTCTACTAGCTGTGGTTAGCTTAGCATGTAGCGTTAGCATCTGTTAAAGTATTTACTAAACAAATCTGTGGATAAATAATATAAACACATGTGTGTGTAATACATTTGCAGTACATACATATACTGTGTGTATGTGTATACTGTATGCACACTGTATATACAGTATATACATACATACTGCACATATACATACTGTATTGTTTGTACTGTTTTGATTGTAGGTCCCTGTTACTCTCATGTGAATAAAGCAGTGGGATGCTGTCTGTACAGAAAATATTCCATAACACAAGTTCATCTTTTGGTTATTACTACATTTGTTCTATTGAAATATTTATATTTTCAGGAAGGCCTACACACAAGTCAAACACAGACTGGTCACCCACGCTGAAGTTGACAGACACACTTACTCTGATCTTACTCTAATCTTTGTGAATGAGTAAAAATTTTAGGAGCAACTGTATTTATTTTTTCTACTTTGAGTAGCAAACTTGGTCTTATTTTAGACTTTGTGATGCAAACATGACAGTTTATTCTTTTTTTTTAAGGTACAGACGAGTGAAGGGCCAAGTTCCATCGTCTTGGATTCCGGAGGGGTTGGCTGCTTGCTCCAGTCGTCCAGTGGTCGTCCAGTGGTCGTCCAGTGGTCGTCCAGTGGTCGTCCAGTGGTCGTCCAGTGGTCGTCCAGTGGTCGTCCAGTGGTCGTCCAGTGGTCGTCCAGTGGTCGTCCAGTGGTCGTCCAGTGGTCGTCCAGTGGTCGTCCAGTGGTCGTCCAGTGGTCGTCCAGTGGTCGTCCAGTGGTCCCACATGATGAGGAATCTGTTCCAGTTTGTTTAAAATCAGAAACTGCCCATCATTTCTTGTTGAAGAGTGTATTTGACCTGGTATTTATTCTGGTATTTATTCTGCAGCCAATCATTTTCATTAAAAGACATCAAATCACCCACAGTTCTCATATTGTATTCAGTTTCAAATGTTTTTAGTTTATAATTATAGCTTTTATTCTGAACTTTATCAATCTCCTCCCGGAGGAGGAACCATACAGCAACATGCATGTTTTTAAGTTTTGTACTTGTCAATAAAAAACTAAACTGGTAAGTTGCCAAAAAAACAATCACATCTAGTTTTTTTATTTGCAGTAGAACTTCTCATTAGACATTAAACAACGTATCTTATTGAAATAAAGAAGGTGAAACACAGCAACACCAAATGTACTTCAAACGCAGATTTATTTATAGAAATTATATTTTCACTCATTTGTTGCTGTGGTACATAACTGCACACAAACTTCTGGACCAACTGGAGCGTCATCCATCCCTGGACCAACTGGAGCGTCATCCATCCCTGGACCAACTGGAGCGTCATCCATCCCTGGACCAACTGGAGCGTCATCCATCCCTGGACCAACTGGAGCGTCATCCATCCCTGGACCAACTGGAGCGTCATCCATCCCTGGACCAACTGGAGTCATCCATCCCTGGACCAACTGGAGCGTCATCCATCCCTGGACCAACTGGAGCGTCATCCATCCCTGGACCAACTGGAGCGTCATCCATCCCTGGACCAACTGGAGCGTCATCCATCCCTGGACCAACTGGAGCGTCATCCATCCCTGGACCAACTGGAGCGTCATCCATCCCTGGACCAACTGGAGCTTCATCCATCCCTGGACCAACTGGAGCGTCATCCATCCCTGGAACTCACCTTATGCAGAAATATAACAGAAAGGAGGAAAAGAAAAGTACAGTATACAAACATTAGGGTTCATTTATGAACACACACAAACACACACACACCTAGATTATATATATAACTAAACACACACACACATAGATTATATATATAAATAAACGCACACACACACACACACCTAGATTATATATATATAAATAAACACACACAAACACACCTAGATTATATATAAAAGAAACCCACGCACACACACACACCTATATATTATATATTATATATATATATATATATATATATATATATATATATATATATAAACACACACGCCTATATTATATATAAACACACATCTATATATATATATAAATAAGCACACACACCTATATTATATATATATATAAATAAACACAACACACACCTATATTATATATACAGTATAAATAAATATACACAGACAGCATACATACAGTATATAGGTGCGTGTGTTTATTTGCCAGTTATGCACGAAAATATTAGTATCATTTAATCACTGACTACATAAAATCATAACACTAAAAGCTGTCTCTTAAATCATACCTGGTGTTCTCGATCCTCTGGAGGATACAGAGTCTTTTTTCAGGTGGTTTCTCGTAGCCCAGCCACAAAGAAGGATGCGGGTTTTTGTTTTCGGAGCATGTTCAACACACACTAGTTGCAGCCACAAATTCAGCTTCGTCTGATTATTCTTACAGCCACGAACAGCGCAACAGGTACCAGAGCTCCACAAGACATCTTCGTGACAATTTTAGCTCAAAATAACAGAAAACAGAACTTTAACAGAACTTCAACGACGCGCACAGATAAACAAGTAAACAACGAGGAGCCAATGCAGAAATTCTACTTCCGGGGTCAAACGGAAGTAAGTCCCATAATCGCAAATACAGTGCCACCTTCAGGAATATTGTGGATAAAAAGTATCATTACCGTCTGCTGGAGTAACCCCTCGCTGTTTGCTGCAGCGAGGTGTACTTGGTCTGCTGACTTTGCCAAGTTTCCATTGTGAATCATTCCTCAAAATATTTTCATTCACGTGTCCCTTCTTCAACCTTCTACAGTACTTGGAAACACCGCTGAGCAGCTGACCCGCTTCTTTAAGGAATTTGTAAGTGATCATTGAAACAGCGCCCCCTTTATTTCCGGAGTGCAATGGCGCTACTTCCATATATGGTATGGCTCGTCCGTCGGGCACGACCCCGCCCCTTCCTGCAGGCTGCAGCGAGGGGTTACTCGAATCAAAGGCCGTCGGCCGAGCTGGTGACGTCATGTCCACATTTTTTTTTTTTTTGAACATTTTAGATTAGAACATACATATTTACCAGCAGCCACCACCAGGGTGAAAATGTTGATGTCAAATCCAGTACAAAACAGCACAAACTATTTAACTGAAGAATTATTCATTGGTAACTCTGACCCTTTTTTAAGTGAAAAAACAAATAACAAATGTATTAGAGAATTAATAATTAGAGAATGTATTAGTAAACCTGCTTCTATATTCTTCTGGGATAATTTATTTAATGATATCTGTTGGAAAGATGTTTGGTTGTTACCTAGAAAATACTTTATAACTAATAAGATTCGAGAAGTATCCCTAAAGATTCTGCATAAATGTTATCCTGTAAACTATATAATCTCCAAGTACCGTCCAAACGTAGACCCAATGTGTTCACTCTGCCACAGCTCTGAGGAGACCATCATCCATCTCTTCTGGGACTGTTCTCATACTCAGGTGTTCTGGAAAGACATTTTCATGTATGTAAATAGAAAGTTAGAAATTGACCTACCATTTGACGCTAAAATTATACTGTTTGGTTTCTTTTGTCCAAATATTTCAAGTGAGAAAGTTTTTGTTGTAAATTTAATACTACTATTAGCCAAATTTTACATCCACAGCTGTAAATTCTCCTTGCTAAAACCTAGATTTATAGTGTTTTCTAATTATATTTCCTCTTACTTAGCTACTTTAAAGTACTGTACTAATGCCAAAGCTTTAAAAACTAAAACAATCTGTAACGAATTTCTGTTGTAAGCTGCCCAAGACACTTTTGTTTTTGTTTATGTGCATTTATTCTCTGTTGTGCTATGCATGCCTTAAGTCTCGAGCCATGTTTGACATTGTAAGTTTTTTTTGTACTTGTTTTTTCTATAAAATAAATAAATAAATAAAAATAAAAATAAAACACCAGGGGGCTCAATTAATTTGCAAAACAGAAATTATGCCTACTCCATTAACAGACCATAAAGCAATTGTATTAACTTTAAACTTATCTCCTGATAAGCCAACTCAAAGATACCCAGCATACTGGAAACTAAATAGTTCTTTATTACAAAACGAATCTTTAAATGAAATAATAAGAAGAAAAATCTCAGAACGTTTTGAGACTGCAGAAGATACAGGGGAATATCAAAAACAATGGGAGCTTTTAAAATATGAGCTGAGAAGATTGTTTATAGAAACAAGTTCTAAACTAAAAAAGGAAAAGAAATCAGATGAAAGTAATCTGATAGCCAAATTAATCTCGCTATCATCCATATTGCCTGAAAATCTATCTGAACAACAGCAAGCAGATCTCCTAACTGCACAACTAAAACTTGATCAATTATATATCAATAAAGCTAAAGGTGCATTTGTACGCATCTCCAAAAGTTTGGTCTGTGTTGTAAAAAGCTGCACTTTGAACCTGCAGAAGGAATGTTGTTGTTGGAATATGGGGGAGGTGTTTTGTTTTGGCTACTGGGGGGATGTTTTGAGCACACAAAAGACTTCAGCCCCAGGGGGTCAAACAAACCTAATGGAATGCAAATCCATCAATCTGTCATTTTACAGTCTCTGGTAAGTGTAGTACTCATCTGAATATTCTGGTATTCCTAGTGCTAATGAGGTTCAACCTGAGATAACAACAGCAGCTAACTTTACTGAAGAAACTTCTACAGTAGAAGATCTAACAAAACCAGGTAATGCTTCAAGTACCAAGAGTCTGAGCTGGTGAGGGTGCTGGACTTTGAGGACTTGGTTTGAGACTTTGCAAATAAAAAGACCAGAAATAACTTCTAAAGGTAAGAAACACTGTGCTTTCTGTGAAATGAGTAGTCCAATATAAACTTATGGCTGTGCAGATAATAAATGTACAGTATTTTGTTCATTTGATATACTGTTTGCATAACTTTAATCTTGCATAACTGTGGTGTGA
This sequence comes from Garcialebias charrua, assembly GCA_038048925.1. Classification (NCBI taxonomy): domain Eukaryota; kingdom Metazoa; phylum Chordata; class Actinopteri; order Cyprinodontiformes; family Rivulidae; genus Garcialebias; species Garcialebias charrua. The sequence goes on from JBBPBX010060368.1 coordinate 10,072, forward strand.
TGCTGAGAGTTAGTGCTGCAACAGGTTTTGTGGAGTGTGAAGTTGCCCAGATCACTTGATGACTGTTCTAATGCAACCTACACTCAGCTGCAGTGGTGGAGAAAGTACTCAAACAACTTAAGTAAAAGTACAAATAAACAGACAAAAATGTACTCTAGTAAAAGTAGAAGTACCACATTAATGTTTTTACTTAAGTAAAAGTAAATAAGTACTTGCTTTTAAAAATACTTAAAGTATTAAAGTAAAAGTACTTGCTGAATGTATTATCTAACGCAATGGCCTACAATATCATTAAGTGTGTGTACTTTATGTATATTTTCTGTAATACATTAAAAGTGTTGTTCCAGTTTAATGAACAATGCTGCAGATAATACGTTTTTATTGTGTTTACTCTGTGACACAGGTCACACTCTTGTGATTCTGTGCATCAGAATTGCAGGGTGACATGCAGAGTTAAATGTCATTAATTAAAATAAAATAATAATAATAAACTTTATTTGTATAGCACCTTCCTACAATGCCTTGCATTGACCAAGGTGCTTAACAGGACAGAAAATATAAAAACTGGTACAATAAATCAGTGAAAACAGAATAAAAGTAACAGCAATAAAAGGAGGCAATGGAAATAAAAAAAAGCTACATACTAAAATAATAATAATAATAATAATGTCTTTTCCTGTCATCTGCGTATGTTCCCATACACAGACGAAATTCGTCTCTGCATTTAACCCAACCACCTACCAGGTGGTGCAGTGAGCAGCCCGAAAGCGCCCGGGGAGCTGGAGAAAGAGGTGTGCACTCATAGACACCCCAAGCTGGGTAGTGGCCGGGACGCGAACCCGCGACCTTCGGATCCCAAAGTAATAAAAGTTACACACTGAAAATAAGAAAGAGGAATGATTTTACCTTTGAAGGTTTTTATTTAACACAAAGCAGAACCAATGTGTCATTTTAACTGCAGTAAACACATTTAAGTAAAAGTTGTCTGATGAAAAAAGGAGCATTAGACACAGCTAACAAAGGAACAAACTGATCATTTCAACTCCAGTTTGTCATCAACTCTAGTTAAAATACTGTCTAGTCAACCTTGTAATGGGTCAATAGTGAACAATATTTTAACTTCCTGACACCATTTGCAAAACTTGGACCCAAGTGTTGAGTCATTTGGAGACATCTCTTGTAGGGCTGGGCGATATGGAAAAAATCATATATCACGATATGGACTTTTTTATATCACGATAACGATATATATCACGATATTAAAAAAAAACTTTGGTCCAAATTTTTCCTGTACACACACACACATCGTGTTGTATATATACAACACGATGTGTGTGTGTGTACAGGAAAAATTTGGACCAACGTTTTTATTTTATTTTTTATTTTATTTTACTACAGATACAGTTACAATTATAAGAATGTGAACAAAAAGAACAAGGAAATTTGGACCTACTTTGGTCCAAATTTTTCCTGCAGGTGGCGGTAAAACAACGGCTGCTAATAAAACCCACGAAGAAGAAATCCGCTCTGACTGGAATCTGGAGTAAACAAGGCAAAGAAACAGAAAAGAGAACACGTTGCGTTTGATTCCGGTTCTGTTGTGTCTCTGGTCTGTTTTGTATTGGTTAACTGGACCCGAGTTCGGACTCGGTTGGACTTCGTGTCCTCTGGACCCATTTTGTCTCCGAGTTTCAGCGGAGCTAAATAATGGAAGCTAACAAGGTGAGCTTCCCCTCTTTTTGGTAAAAGTTCTTCTTCTTGGGCTGCCTGCGCAGCTGTTTCTCCATGTTGTGACACCCATAGATATCTGGTGACACCGGCTTCATGCCGGCTGCGTCTCTGTTGAACTCGAGTTTAACAACGTAAAGCATGTGTCGCAAACCCGCGCGTGCGTCAAACATAAAGCAGCGCCGTCATCTCGCAAAACCACAATATGAAGCTTCTTTGCGACCGTTATTTTTTTATTCTTATTTATCACGATAGAGACGATAGAAGGAAAGTAGCACGATAGACACGTTTCTATCGTCCCCACGATATATATCGTCATATCGCACAGCCCTAATCTCTTGTCTCCTAACATCCCATGAACTGACACATTTTAATATTGCAGCAAGAATTTCTTGTTCAACTTCAGAAGAAGTTGGTTTTCAATTTTTTTTTTGTCCAGTCTGTCTCTTTTGGGAGAGAATCTGTCCTGCTGTACTGAATAGTCTTTCAATAGTTTTTTCAATAAGGCCATGGGTGTTGTGTATCTTCTGGCTGACTCTCCACTGTGGAATCCATTGTGGGTGTGTTGGCGATGCTGTGGGTGGCCCCAGCTCAGTGACATACACGTATACTAGAACATACATTACTGGCCCAACTTCTAGAAGGTGGGTGTAATATTACCTGTCCACTTTGCAGTGATTCAGTGGCCCAACTCCCCTCTCACTTTTGGTTACTTTCTAACTAACGAATAAATCAAAAAATTGCAACATGAAAGTTACTTGTAACTCAGCGCATTATAGAAATGTAGTGGAGTAGAAAGTACAGATACTTAATGTAAAATGTAGTGGAGTAAAAGTAAAAAGTACCCACATTTAATTCTACTTAAGTAAAGTACAGATACATGAAAAATATACTTAAGTACAGTAACAAAGTACTTGTACTTAGTTACATCCCACCACTGCTCAGCTGTGTTATGTGATGGAATTGTTATATCGTCAGCTCAGATAGCATGAATGTTCACTTCAGTCACAGTGTTCAGCCTGACACTACTAGTGCTTATATTTATCACTGTATGTTTATGCTTATGTTTGACTTTTAATTGAATGAACACGGCACTACAGGTTGGGTTGTCTTGTTCTTTTCTTTTCTTCTTTTTTTTGTTTAGATTTTGTGATTTTATTGAGATTGTTTCTTCACAGCACTGTATTAGGAGTGATCACAGAGCCGCTGTTCAACTTGAAGCAAATAAAATGTTTGTTGAAAAAAATATGCCCCCTTGAAAAAATAGAATGCCCCCCCTTTGAATTGTTTCTGCAACCGGGTCTGTGTACACCCAAGTACTTGCTTCTTGTCAAACTTGTCAAATCTGTCAAACTTGCTTCTTCCATGTTCGAAACATCTCCAGACTTATTTTTAGTTAAATAAACTTTTGATTTAAACCTTTTTCTGTGTCCTGCGTCCATTTTATGTTTTGACCTCACGGGTCGTAACATATAAATGGGGGCTCGTCACGAGATGACTGGAATGAGCTATCCATCCATCCATCCATTTTCGTCCGCTTATCCAGGGTCGAGTCGCGGGGGTAGCAGCCTAAGTAGGGAGGCCCAGACTTCCCTCTCCCCAGCCACTTGAAGCAGCTCCTCTGGGGGAATCCCAAGGCGTTCCCAGGCCAGCCAAGAAACATAGTCCCTCCAGCGTGTCCTGGGTCTTCCTCTGGGTCTCCTCCCGGTGGGACATGCCCGGAACACCTCACCAGGGAGGCGTCCAGGAGGCATCCTAACCAGATGCCCGAGCCACCTCAACTGGCTCCTCTCGATGTGGAGAAGCAGCGGCTCTACTCCGAGTCCCTCCCGGATGACTGAGCTTCTCACCCTATCTCTAAGGGAGAGTCCAGACACCCTGCGGAGAAAACTCATTTCAGCCGCTTGTATCCGAGATCTCGTTCTTTCGGTCACAACCCAAAGCTCATGACCATAGATGAGGGTGGGAACGTAGATCGATCGGTAAATTGAGAGCTTTGCCTTTCGACTCAGCTCTCTCTTCACCACGACAGACCGGTACAGCGCCCGCTTCACTGCGGATGCTGCACCTATCCGCCTATCGATCTCACGCTCCAGTTTTCCCTCATTCGTGAACAAGACCCCGAGATACTTAAACTCCTCCACTTGGGGCAGGACCTCATCCCCGACCCGGAGAGGGCATGCTACCCTTTTCCGGCTCAAGACCATGGCCTCGGATTTGGAGGAACTGATCCTCATCCCGGCCGCATCACACTCGGCTGCAAACCGCTCCAGCGAAAGCTGTAGATCACGACCTGATGAAGCCAATAGGACCACATCATCTGCAAAAAACAGAAAGTGATTCCAAGGCCACCAAAACGGATCCTCTCAACACCTTGGCTGCGCCTAGAAATTCTGTCCATAAAAGTTATGAACAGAATCGGTGACAAAGGGCAACCTTGAGCTAGTTTAGTTTAAACCCAGTGTTGTGAAGTTTCTTGACGCTAAGTGTTTTAGGACCGCAGTTAATAGAATTGCTCCTTGTTACATTTGGTGTGTTTTGACAGCTGTATGCTGTAGTTTGCACTCTCTCTGGTCTTGTCAGCTTCTAATTGCTGATTGTGCTAAAACACAGGTGTATGTTTTGTGTGTGCTATGTTTTGACGCTGTTAAGTACACTGGTTTGTGAGAACAGATTAAGAGCTGTTTTGTGTCTAAGCATGGATTTCGATCTAGACAGTTTTGTGGAACAACCCACAGTGGATGCCTTAGCTAACTGCACGAAAGAGCAGTTCCTGTGTGTAGCTGATCATTTCAAAATTTCTGTAGCTAAGCGCACTAGGCGTGAAACAGTTGAAAGTGAATTGATCGTTGCTTTAGTACAAATAGGAATTTTGCCTGCTGCAACATTGCCTAAAAGTCCTATAGGATCCCCAAACCCTTATGGTGTGGATAAAGAGGTCCATTTGAAAGAACTTGATTTAGAAATGCGTCGAATGGAGTACGAAATTGCTAGAAGAAAAGAAGAAGCTGTTGTAAGGAAAGCAGAGTTATGCCCCTTATCAGTGGTGGGCTCCAGACCGCTAGGGAGCGCTAATGCGCTAATCCGCTTATAGCGTACCTAAATTATTTGTCAGCGTTACAGCGGATTAACTAACTTTTATAATTCATGCGCGGATTTGCTCTATTTTTATTTAAAATGCAGTACCGCTAATAACTAATTATCTATCAGTAAAAAAAAAACTTATTTACGAGCTCGGACGACTGCTAACAGACTATATCCTGTCAGCGCCGGATGTGGTCCGTGACAAAAAAGCGTCCCCCTCAGTCTCTTGGTGTGTGCTCTCTCTCTAGCAGTTAGCAGCCAGTGTGTTACTCTGCAGCCTTATTGCTTGTTTTCGAAGAGTCAGACGAAGACTTTTTAACATGGAG
>JBBPBX010060369.1:8887-21466 GCA_038048925.1 Garcialebias charrua
CATTGGGTAAGAGAGGTGATGTACCATATCCATTTGGAAAAAATAAATAATAGTGTGTTATGTATTGTCATGGTTGTATGTTCCCATACAATGGTGGAATTGGATCTCTGCATTTGATCCATCCACCACCAGGTGGGGCAGTGGGCAGCTATTGAGGGTGCCTGGGGAGCATTTTGAGGATAGGGTGTGCTGCTCAGACACCACAAGATGTGCAATGACTGGGGATTGAACCTGGGACTTTTGGGTCCCGAGTCGGCTGCCCTTCCTCTAACCCATCTCGGCCCCCAAATAAGGTACACCCCAAGCCTGGGGTTCTGTAAAAAGATTTTGGGACACTTGGTGACCCTTTATGTTGTATGTAGAATGTATGTGAATGCCCGTTTAATTTGTATATGTGTGTGTTTGACTGATCCGGGGTGGTGGTGGGATGTTTTTTTGTTTGTTTTTTTGTTTGTTTGTTTGTTTCCTGTTTTGTGTGTGTTTAAAATTGACAAAAAAAATACTTTGTTTAAAAAACATGTCCAACTCACTCTCTGTTTAGCAGAAAACAACATTATTAAAACCTCGGTATGAAAGGTGGCTGGGTTTATGCATCCCTGCCAGGAATGCTAGACCTTCAGTTTCAAATGGCAATGTGCGTTCAATGCTGCTCTTCAACAGCATCAAATGTGGATTACAAAGAGTCAAATCAGCCAAATACCAACACATAAGAACAGTAAGATAAGATAAAATCTTTTCCTGCACTTTGGACCTTGTGTTTTAGTTTTTAAAAGAGAACAAAGTTCTTTTTGTTAAAAGAATATGTCAAATAAGTCGGCACACCCAGATGACTTCAGCTGAAGAAGATACTGTACGTTCTGCAGTCAAACAGATTCATTATCTTGCCTGACTGTTTAAAATCACGACTTCACTGTGGAGTACGCCGTTAAATGTTGGGCTCTTTGAGCATTTTTTCAGTATAAGAAAGTTAGAAAATTGAACTAAATTGATTAATATTCCACGCGCAGACGAGAGTCTGTAACGTTATGTTCTCCTCCTACAATCTGTTTAATACTTCATGTTGGCACCACAGATTTTCTGCTTTGGCTTCGAGCACATGCTGTTCCCAGAGTACATGATTATTTCAAACACTGAGATGGATTTAATCAAAGGTCCTACTTTTCTGAAACTGATAAATTCAACAAGACAACGGTTTGAAAAACAACTGGAAGTTTGCAGAAAACTCAAACTTTATGCACTTCTTCTCAGACTTTAGGAACTCTGAACGTCTAACACAGCTGATAGATTTGTTTAAAAAAAAAACAAGTTAAGAACGTCTCAGTTATCAAGCTGAAGTTGATTGTCATTTGCATCTCATGAGGTGGAATGAAATTGTGTACTCAGGGTCCCAGTTAAACTAAAAATAGCAAAAATACAAAGTATAAAAAGAAACAGTAAATAAGGATCTAAGATATAAACGAAGATATGCACTAAACGAATGCCAAACTACGGTAAAAGATCAAAAATATACGTTAAACACTAATAATATACTGAATTTAACTATAATGGGCTCCCCAAATATCTATCAGAAACTTTTATTACACAACCTATACATGTTCAACATAACTCACTCCACATTTTTTGTGATACTTCATGTATCAAAATGTTCAGCTCCATCAGGACATTTCTGCTGTGGTGTTTGGTATTTGTGCAGTTTTTATTATATTTTTAACATTGTGGCCATGTTTTTCTTATTGAACATTAATGGAGCTCTTCACATCCTTCAAACTCTGTTTACAACTTTTTACAGCTCTTTGTTCTGGTTCAGCTGGATGGAGTAGGGGTGGTCCTGAAGGAGGAGTGGCAAAGAATGTAGTAGAGGTGAAGAGAGTGTCAGATAGGGTGATGTGTCTGAAGGTAGAAGTAGAAGGTCTGATGCTAAACATAGTCAGTGGTTATGCTCCACAGGTTGGATGTGATGGGGAGGAGAAAGATCTGGATGAAGTGATAGAGAGTATTCCCAGGGAGGAAAGAGTGGTGATTGGAGCAGACCTGAATGGACATGTTGGTGAAGGAAACAGAGGATGAGGAAGTGATGGGTAGGTTTGGTGTCAAGGAAAGAAACAAGGACAGATGGTGGTGGATTTTACCAAGAGAATGGAAATGGCTGTAGTCAATACTGTAGGGATACAGCACTCTCATGTCTGTATTGGATTTAAACCTCTTCACATCTCTCTGAAACTCTGAGTGTTACACTTTTCTTGAGCTCTGAAGAAGACAAGTGGACACTATTTTGTTACAATTATTTTGAATTAATGGACACCAATCAATCAGAAAGAACTTTCTTTTAATGTGTGTTAATTCAGAATTGATCAACAGTATACTTTTGTCATTTAATGATGATCTGTTACTTGCATGAGTTTGACCCTTCTGCTGGTTTATTTCTGCAGAACAAGCATGCTTTAATATTATGGCACAGTTCAGGGTAAACTTTTAACTTGCAACTTCTTTTGTGTTGTCTGCGAAGTAGCCATAATATTCTCTGTGTTAACAAGCGGCCATCTGGCCGATTCTATAAACAAGTTTTCCTACTGTCCTTCAGAGATCTTCTCCGACTGTGGGAGCTGAAACTCATTTGTTTATTTTGTTAAACCAGCCAGTAGCCATTCAGGAGGTGGGCAGACTCCGCCCTCCATATAAAGTCTTACTTCCCATTTGGACTTTAGTGCAAAGAGGGACCACTAACTCAACAACTGGTTTTCTCCTCTGGAAAAAGCTGGAAACGTGGTGGTCATTGTGTCAATTAGACCTACGTTTCTCAGCAGAGTTACAGTAAAGCTTTGCTGTGACTCACTCACTCATTTCTGAAAGAATTTGTTTTCTGGAAAGTTTTATTTTGAAACTCAGTCAGGAGCTGGCTCTGTTCCTGCCGGAAAAAGCGCACTTCGGCTCGTCTGTCAGCCATACACGCGCAGAAGTCAACTGGACGTCAACTGGACAACATAGTCCGTTAGTGTCCACAAAACTTCATTGCTCTTATCTCCAGAGACATATCGTCATCAGGTAATGAGGCGTTGATTGTATGCTGAACGGGTGAGAAGTCTAGTTGGACCTGTTCGGGAAAGTGTCACCCTGTCATTTCAAAATAATTAACTTCCTTTAAACTTAGCTTTCATTCTAATCCTTCCTCTTATTCTTATTTTTCATAAGCCATTAATCTGTTAAGTAAATGTGCCAACAGGAGTTAGACTCTAACTGTCTGTTTGTTTAATTTGAATTCTTGTTACAGTAGTTATTAAATCAGAACTAATCTCGATACAATGTTTAATGTACTTTTATGATTGTCTCAATAAAAGGTCTATCTTTGGTGGATCAACATAAGTTGACGTCTCTCGTGAAATTACATTTGTCTAGTCACATCAAAGCAATTTAAGCCGGAAAAAGGGTGAACTCGCAAATGAATTTGGGTCAGATCAAGTCTGCTCCAACTTCTTCTGGAATATTGTGCTGGTCAGCAAACTGACAAGTATTATATCCCTTAAATATAATTGGCACCGCTCGGTGTTCAGTTACAATACCTATTTCCAAAAGAGGGAGGAACATAGAGTGACCTATAAGAGTGGAGGAAGGAGTACACAGGTCGACTACATTCTGTGTAGAAGAGGAAACCTGAGGGAGATTGGAGACTGTAAGGTTGTGGCAGGGGAGAGCGTGGCCAGACAGCATCGGATGGTTGTGTGTAGAATGACTGTTGTTGAAGAAGAGAAAAAGAGTAAAATCAGAGAAGAAGACCAAATGGTGGAAGCTAAAGAAGGAAGAATGTTGTGAGAAATTCAGAGACGAGCTGTTAAAGGCTCTGGGTGGTAAGAAAGAGCTTCCAAGTGACTGGGCTACTACAGCAACAGTAATTAGAGAGACAGGTAGGAAGGTACTTGGTGTGTCATCTGGACAGAGAATGGATGATAAGGAAACCTGGTGGTGGAATAGTGAAGTGCAGGACGCCATTCAAAGAAAGAGATTAGCCAAGAAGAAATATGACAGTGAGAGGACTGAAGAGAGGAGACAGGAATATAAGGAGATGGGACATAGAGCAAAGAGGGAAGTAGCTAAGGCAAAGCAGAGGGCGTACAATGAGTTATATGGGAGACTGGACACTAAAGAGGGCGAGAAGGACTTGTACCGATTGGCAAGACAGAGGGATCAGGCTGGAAAGGATGTGCAGCAGGTTAGGCTTATTAAAGATGGGAATGGGAATGTTCTAACAAGTGAGGAGAGTGTGATGGGAAGATGGAAGGATTACTTTGAGGAGCTAATGAATGAAGAGAATGAAAGAGAAAGAAGAGTGGAGGTCATAGAAACTGTGGACCAGGAAGTGGGAAAGATTAGTGAGGGTGAAGTCCGGAAAGCTCTGAAAAGAATGAAGAAGGGGAAGGCAGTAGGACCTGATGACATACCAGTGGAGGTTTGGAAATGTCTTGGAGAGATGGCAGTGAGGTTTTTGACTCAAATATTTAATGGAATATTTGAGGGTGAGAAAATGCCTGAAGAATGGAGAAGAAGTGTGCTGGTTCCCATTTTTAAGAACAAGGGTGATGTACAGAGTTGTAGCAACTACAGGGGAATTAAGTTGATGAGCCACACAATGAAGATCTGGGAGAGAGTTGTGGAAGCAAGACTTAGACAAGAGGTGACTATCTGTGAGCAGCAGTATGGTTTCATGCCAAGAAAGAGCACCACAGATGCATCTTTGCTTTGAGGATGTTGATAGAGAAGTACAGAGAGGGTCAGAAAGAACTCCATTGTGTGTTTGTGGATTTAGAAAAAGCATATGACAGGGTACCAAGAGAAGAGGTGTGGTATTGCATGAGGAAATCTGGAGTGGCAGAAAAGTATGTTAGACTGGAACAGGACATGTATGAGGACAGCAGGACATGTATGAGGACAGCAGGACATGTATGAGGACAGCAGGAGATGTATGAAGACAGCAAGACAGTGGTGAGATGTGTTGTACATCTGTTCTGTTCTGGCTTCTGAAGGAGGCAGTCGCCTTTCTCCTTTCCTCCCCTGTCCTCCCCTTGCTGCTGCTGCTTTTTGTCTTGTCTGCAGCTTCTCATGAAGCACCTCGAACGAAGATTAAGATGAATTGGGTGGTATGGGAAATCAACTCTACTGAAAGATTTCAACAAAAGGCAAGGCACGGGGGAGCCGGCCCATCCCCGCAGACGAAACGAGAGGATACGCCATGGATTCGATGGAATGGTGACGTCTCGCTCTCTGTGTGCTCTGAGGGAATGTGAAGAATCTGGATTAAATTGGATTACGATGGCAGCGCTTTGCTTTTTTTGGCGTTTTGTGGAGCACTGGCCTATCGGCAAATGAGGGAGAGATTCAGCAGGACCTAATGCTGGAGCACCCGATCTGATCTGCGCCGTGACCTCGGAAATCAGCTGTTTACGAGCTAATCCGGAAGGTGAACACGATCTCTGAGGATCGCAGATCATCCGCTCGGATTGGGACTCTGGACGCTGGTGGTCAACATCTAAGGGCCACAGCTGGATCAGAGGAAAAAGTCCAGAATTGGACCATATCAGAGTTGCCCAGCAAGACTCAAGGCTGAAGGAATTATACTGTCTGCCTGAAGTGAAAAATATTTGTAATCCTTATCTGACTTTACCCTAAACAGCCTTGGAAAAAGGCTGGATGTCAAATTTCTCCTGAGACGTGTTTTCTGAGGCAAACAGCTGCACTATCGCTACACCCCCCCCCCCCGGAGAACTTTTCTATGAGCGTTATCGGAGGCCGGCTGGTTTCACCTCAGAACTGTTTGCTATCTGGAATGTCTCATGGACAGAAATCTCACTGCCTCAGTCTCAAAATGCAACATGTGATTGTCTTAAATGTGCTTCTGGTATAGTTTTTTCTGTCTCATATGGTGTCATGAAAGACAAAATGTGATACATCTTTTTTAATACCAACGCTGTGACCCTCATGGTTCTTTCCTTGTTTTCACACCTTTGACCTTCATCCCGATACGGATGGGAGAGGCCGCGCTGAAGAACATAATGTGATATGATGTCTCATGTGGTCTGATAGCAGCAGCTTCACACACTCGCCCCCTTCCGGATGACTGTGCGTACATATTCACGCTGTACTGGTGCAAACTTGTGCAATGTTAATAAAAGTACTCTGACTCTGACTGTAGGAGTGACAGATAGCTTCAAGGTGGAGGTGGGAGTGCATCAAGGATCGGCTCTGAGCCCCTTCTTGTTTGCTCTGGTGATGGACCGACTAACAGATGAGGTCAGGCAGGAATCCCCATGGACTATGATGTTTGCAGATGACATTGTGATCTGTGGTGAGAACAGGGAACAGGTGGAAGAGAACTTGGAGAGGTGGAGGTATTCACTTGAAAGAAGAGGAATGAAAGTCAGCCGTAGTAAGACAGAGTACATGTGTGTGAATGAGAGGGAGGAGGTGGAACAGTGAGGCTACAAGGAGCAGAGGTCACAAAGGTGCAGGACTTCAAGTACTTGGGGTCCACTGTCCAGGAAAATGGGGAATGTGGTAAAGAGGTGAAGAAGAGAGTCCAGGCAGGATGGAGTGGATGGAGAAAAGTTTCAGGAGTGATTTGTGACAAAAAGGTGTCAGCAAAGGTCAAAGGAAAAGTTTACAAGACAGTGGTGAGACCAGCTATGTTGTATGGTCTGGAGACAGAGACATGGACAAAAAGACAGGAGACAGAGACATGGACAAAAAGACAGGAGACAGAGACATGGACAAAAAGACAGGAGACAGAACTGGAAGTGTCAGAAATGAAGATGTTGAGGTTCTCCTTAGGAGTGACAAGGATGGATAAGATCAGGAATGAGATCATCAGAGGTACAGCACATGTTGAACAACTGGGAGATAAAGTTAGAGAGGACACACTGAGATGGTTTGGACATGTCCAGAGGAGGGACAGTGGTTTGGACATGTCCAGAGGAGGGACAGTGGTTTGGACATGTCCAGAGGAGGGACAGTGGTTTGGACATGTCCAGAGGAGGGACAGTGGTTTGGACATGTCCAGAGGAGGGACAGTGGGTATATTGGTAGAAGGATGTTAGAAATGCAGCTGCCAGGAAAAAGACAAAGAGGAGATATATGGATGCAGTTAGAGAGGACATGGAGGTAGTTGGAGTGAGGACAGAGGATGCAGAGGACAGAGTGAGGTGGAGGAGGATGACTCGCTGTGGCGACCCCTGAAAAGGGAAAAGCCGAAAGAAGAAGAAGAAGTTTTGGTTCAGCTCGTTTACGTCTCTTTGCCCATTTCAGAATTTTCAGCTAATTTTAAAGGTATTTTTCTTAAACTTTAGCCATTTCCCTGCCGTTTCTTTGTGCCAATTTCTGCCTTTTCTTATTATTTTGAACAATTTAAACTTTTTATGCCTTGTTCAGATTTGTTGCTGTTAATTTCAGCTAAGTTCAGTTTCTTTTCTTTGTGCTAATTTTACATTTTTTGGAACCTGTTCATCCTCTTCAGCTTATTCTACTCATTTCTGTTGTTTCTGCTGCTTTCCGCTTTTATTTTCTTGCTTTCAGCAAATGTCATCTCTTCAACTTCAACTCACGTCAACAGTTCAGCAGAGACCTTTTCAGCATGTTTTCAACTTCTTTAGCTGCTTTCAGTCAAAATCTTTTAGCAATGAACATTCACATTGCACTTTGGCAGGATATGTCATTTCTCCAGTTGTGATTTGATGCAGACTTTCCCTTGGTCTCATTTACGGTTTCCCACCAAGACACACACACACACACACACACACACACACACAGACACACACACACACACGTCACATGACAACCTCAGAAACACATCAACACACATGAGGGGGGCGGTTTATTTTCGTCAGAGCTTGAGGTTAGTTAGCGCTGGTTAAAACCAGACCCTTGTCCTTCACTTCGCTTCGGACTAGGGTCTGGACTTTCTCCATAGAGAACCGATTCTTGCTGGAGGCGTGGCCTCTGCTGAGGAACAAAACCATTGGATCTTAGAAAAATTTTGAACAGGGAAAGCATTCTGCTCCCTCCCCTCAGAGCCATATATGGTCTGCTTCCCGTGCTCTGGTGAAGTTGACATCAGCTCCGCCTCCTGCTGCATTTTCTCTCGCTGCCGCTGCATATTCTGTGTTTATATGTTAATAAAACGTTCTAAAAAATAAAATAAAACCATGGATCGCTGGTCCAGCACACCAGAAGACCAGAAAATCTGATGGGACTCAGCCAGAGTGTAAAACCCGAGTTTAATTCTCTCGTGACAACCTGAGGCATTTCCTCATAGCGGAGGGAGAGGAGGAGGAGGAGGAGGGAGGAGGGAGCGATCACTTGACTTTTGGCAAAAAAACAAAAGAAAACTCCAGATAAGGGATTAAGAAGGGGAAATTAATACATTTGTGTCACATATAAAACAGTCCTGCATCGCTTTGCATCGCTTTGAATGAGAACATGCGGCTGCTCGCTGGCTGCGCTGGGACAGGTGGGGGCGTGGGTTAGGGGCCAAAAACTCCGCCCCTTCTGTTCTCTGATTGGTCCGGTCAAAAATTGGCTGGAGAAATCGTTGTCTATGGGAGAAGTCCCAGACTGTGCAGGAAGGCGAGGGCCAGGCTAGAGGTTAGTGAAAACACAACAGATGTTTAACCACAGATAGAGATCAGTTGCAGTAAAATTCTTCTCATACTGCCTTGATTGCATTTTCCTTCTTGCTGCTTCCTGTGTATCTTCTCTTTGCTTCATTTTAGCTTCCCCTCCATAAATCTATTTGCTGATGTTTCGTCTCTGTCTTTTCTTCCTGTTCTCACCTCAGACTGGACTGCTGGTCGCGTGCTACCAAGGTTTTGTGGACGTGGTCATAGCGCTGTCTCAGTGTCCCTACCTGGAAGTCAACTGGCAGGACAGCGAGGGAAACACTGCTCTCATCACTGCTGCACAAGCAGGTAACACACACACATGTACAGGTCCAAACCTCATGCACAGAGTCACTAACAGGCGGAGCCACATGCTGGCACAAACACAACAAACAGCTCGTTTGGCAAAACCGCTGATGCAGATGAACACATGAACACTACTACTCGTCTTGTGTGGTCTGAGCAGCCATGAGCGTCGTTTTTATCACCGCCCAAAACTCTGCAGCCAAGTGAGTTTGTGTCTGAAAACTTGCTTCCACGCGCAGCAACATGTGACAGTTGGAGGCGCCGTGTTCCCCACACCAAGAATGTCATGACACCAAATGTAGTGACCAAGTCCAAAGACCAAAGTCTGCACTTTGGTTGGCCTTGCTGCTGTTTTAAGTGCTCTATAAATAAAACAGTATGGAATAGTTGCATTGCACGCATTAACCTATTTGATCTGCATATGGCCATAAAATCGGCGGCAGTGAAGCGGGCGCTGTACCGGTCTGTCGTGGTGAAGAGAGAGCTGAGTCAAAAGGCAAAGCTCTCAATTTACCGATCGATCTACGTTCCCACCCTCATCTATGGTCATGAGCTTTGGGTTGTGACCGAAAGAACAAGATCTCGGATACAAGCGGCTGAAATGAGTTTTCTCCGCAGGGTGTCTGGACTCTCCCTTAGAGATAGGGTGAGAAGCTCAGTCATCCGGGAGGGACTCGGAGTAGAGCCGCTGCTTCTCCACATCGAGAGGAGCCAGTTGAGGTGGCTCGGGCATCTGGTTAGGATGCCTCCTGGACGCCTCCCTGGTGAGGTGTTCCGGGCATGTCCCACCGGGAGGAGACCCAGAGGAAGACCCAGGACACGCTGGAGGGACTATGTTTCTCGGCTGGCCTGGGAACGCCTTGGGATTCCCCCAGAGGAGCTGCTCCAAGTGGCTGGGGAGAGGGAAGTCTGGGCCTCCCTACTTAGGCTGCTACCCCCGCGACCCGACCCCAGATAAGCGGAAGAAGATGGATGGATGGATATAAAATACGCTGTGCAGTCGATTGCTGTGGCAGTTGTGCTCAGTGCAACAACAGCTTGAACATTTCTATAAATAACGTATGATATTGAGGATTCAATGCCCCTCTGGGCTCACAAATGAAATCAAAAATAAAGAATAAATGATCATACAAGTTTACTTTATAGAGAAGATCGTGATTATCCTGTTTTGATGATGCTCACCATGATATTTCCTCACTTAGGTTTTAAGGCTGGTTAGGTTTATTTACTGCTAAAAGTCAGAATGATAATTTGTTTTTGAATGTTTTTCTTTAATTCATAGACTTCAATATTCCATTTTTTTGTGTTTGACATATTTACAGTTGGCTGATTTATCATTATTGTATTTTGAATTTTAAATTTTAAATTGTTACATCAAATTGTTTCTTCAGGTGATGATTTTTTCCTACAAATGATCCCTTTTATGTGTGTTTACAAATGTTTATGCTACTTTAAGTTGTGTACTTGTATTTTTGTACACTTTTTGTAGTTTTCTTATGTTATTCTAGCATCTTACATCATTTGTGGCATTTGTTTGTGACTTGTCAGACAATTTTGTCTTTACATCTGAATCTTCTTGAAATTGTTTGCCTGAAGAAAGTCAAGTGACCAATACACCCCCCCTTGCTGTTAAAGGTCACATCACAATCACCAACTATCTGCTGAACTACTACTCAGGGCTGGACATCGAGAGAAGAAACTGTCACGGCTTCACTGCTCTTATGAAAGCCTCCATGCAGGGCAGAGTGGACTGCGTGCGCTCTACTCAGGGCTGGACATCGAGAGAAGAAACTGTCACGGCTTCACTGCTCTTATGAAAGCCTCCATGCAGGGCAGAGTGGACTGCGTGCGCTCGCTCATGATGGCCGGTGAGCAGATTGTGCAATCAGTACAAATGTTCAGAGCTCTACAAGTACAGCACCGTATTTTTCAGATTATAAGGCGTACTTAAAATCCTTAAATTTTCTCAAAATTAGACAGTTCGCCTTATAATCCAGTGACTTATCTGACTGTTTTGTTTGGCATAATGCGCCTTATAATCTGGTGCGCCTTATAGTCCAAAAAATACAGTAGTTGGGGCGGCCGTGGTGTAGTGGTAATGGCAGTCGTCTCCCGATCGGAAAGTTGGCGGTTCGACTCCCGGGACCCGCACCATGTGTCGTTGTGTCCTTGGGCAAGACACTTAACCCCGAGTTGCTCCCGGTAGGACTGGAAAGCACCTTGCATGGTAGTCTGCCGCCACCGGTTTATGAATGTGTGTAGCATTCAATATATGTGTAGCACTTTGAGATTTTCAGTAATGAAAAGTGCGTTATAAATTGAATTAATTATTATTATTATTATTATNATATCAGAGTCAGAGTCAGAGTCAGAGAGTCTTTATTGTCATTTGCACCGCATGTGGTACATGTGATGAAAACGAGATTATGTACACGGGGTCCCAGTTACATCCAACAACAAATGCAAGAGAAAAACAGTAATAACAACTAGAATTAACTAAGAGAAACATCAACTAGTAATACACTAAGCCCTAAAGTGGTGGAAAAACATCATTATAAACAGCAGCACGAATATATACTGTATATATATATATATATATATATATATATATATATGGGGGGAGTGGTGGCGCAGAGGTTAAGAAGGTGAGCTTGTGATCGGAAGATCGCCGGTTCAAGCCCCGGTACCGACAACAGCAAAAAGATGTGGGTGGGACAGGTGAAGCGGTCACACCTGTCTCCACCCTCATCTGCCCCACTCTGGGCCCTTGAGCAAGGCCCTTAACCCACACCATCTGCTCCCCCGGGAACCCTAAATATCAGCTCTCTGCTCCACACAGAGAGCTGTGGTAGCCCGGTGGTCTGTGGTTGTGTCAGGAAGGGCATCCGGCGTAAAAACAATTGCCAAGTCTTCATGCGACTAGTTCGCTGTGGTGACCCCTAACGAAGGGAGAAGCCGAAAGAAAAAAAAAAAAAATATATATATGTAATATATATATGTATATATATATATGTATATATATATATATATATGTATATATATATATATATATATATATATATATATATATATATAAATACAGGTAGTCCTTGACTTACGGCGGTCTCGACTTACGACGATTCGACTTTACGAACGCGCTCCCATTGAATAGCATTGTTCGAGTTACGCCGTTTATGCGCCTTTATAGCAGCGAAACGAAACATAGGGGAGCTTGAAACTTACAGGAGGGGGTTTCCACTGATGCGCAATGGAAACTTACAGAGCAGGCAGACCTCTGGAACACGCGTGGAAATACAGGAGGAGTGGAGGACAGCAGAGCAATGAGCTAACATGCTAGCAACGAGCTAACATGCTAACAGAGGTTGCTGTAAATGCTGTGGACCTTGTGAAGCAAGCTGCAGAGCTTGGAGGTACACGAGCTAACATGCTAACAGACGGAGGAAGAAATGACCAGAGAAATTAACTAGTTTTTTCCCCTTCATTATGGCTCCTAAATGTATGTGTTTTTGATAATTATGTAGGGTAATGTGTTAGGATAGGCTATGCTTGGTAAAAATACAGTACTGTACGCATGAGGTGCTTGGATGTATGAGGGGCCGTTTGGACGTGTTTTCAACTTACGGCGATTTTCATG
>JBBPBX010060370.1:0-10382 GCA_038048925.1 Garcialebias charrua
CCTATGCCATCTTGGATGATGGGGCTGAAAGGACAATAATCCTACCAGCAGCTGCCCAACGTCTAGGCCTTAAAGGTAAAGCAGAGACCCTCACTCTACGCACCATTCACCAAGACGTGGCCCATCTGGCTGGTGAGTCTGTTTCTTTCCATGTTGCCCCACTAGGGCACTCTAAGGAGCGCCACCACATTAAAAATGCCTATACAGCAGGCCAGCTAGCTTTAGCAGAACAATCATACCCTACAACTGCATTACAGAGACGTTACCGCCATCTACAGGGTCTTCCAATCCCTGACTTTAGTGAAGTGCAGCCGTTACTATTAATTGGTGCTGACTGCACACACTTGATCACAGCAAAGGAGCCAGTGAGATTTGGTCCAAAGGGCAGCCCAACAGCAATCCACACAAGCCTTGGTTGGGCACTTCAGGGTCCAGACAGTATGGATTCTACTGCTGCTTCCTGTTATCTCACGACCAACCCAGCTACCAGAGCTGCTGCCCTCCAAGCACCACTGAGGGTACACTCTCCAGTTCCAGCAGCACCTCAGCAAGCCAGCCAGTCAGAGCAGGAGCTCTCAGAGATGAAGGGTCTCCTACAAAGTGCTGAGGAACAGAACACTGAACTCACTGAGCAGCTGAATAATGCTAATGCCACGGTTGAACAGTATCGATCTGTGGTACTGACTCTGGAAGATAGCCTGAAGAAAGAGAAAGAGTTACGTTCTCTAGAGGTCAGACTGAAGGAGTCAGAGGAGGTGCAGAGGCAGCTGAAAAAAAGGTTTTTAGAGTTGGAGAAGATGGAGCTGCAGGAAAAGGAGGAGAGAAGGAAGGCTGTGGACACAGTGGAGAAACAAGTCTGTGAGCTGCAGCGGAGTCTGAAGGCCAGCCAGGCAGAGCAGCAAGAACAGCTGAAGAAGTTGGAGACGATCACTTCTCTGCAAGAAACCAACAAGATGCTGAAAGTGGACAGGGATAAACTGGGACAGGAGCTTCAGCAGGCTCAGGCTAAAGTGAAGAAGCTCCAATCAGATGTCAACCCATTGCACAACTCTCTGTCTGTACTGTCAGAGAAAAATGGCTCCCTGCAGGCTGATAAGAGGCTGCTCGAAGAAGACCTCAAACGACTTAAAGCCAGAGTACAACAACTTGTTAGCCAGCAGAAAGATGGGGATCTTGAGAAAAGGCAGAAACTCACAGCTGAAAGAGAGACTCAGCCCAAGCGCATAGCACAGCTAGCTGAAGAAACAGGCGAGCTGAAGACTGAGCTGACCAGATCCAACGCCAAGCCCTTAGGCTATGTTTCATCAGACATAGCTGATCCTGATCCAGTGATGCCAAACATGTTGTTGATGGGGCGGCGGGACGCCTCCTTACCCCAGCGTCTTACGCTCCTGACACCGTCACAAGAAGACTTTGGCGCCACTGTCAGATGATGGTGGACCACTCCTGGGTGCAGTTCCTGCGGCATCACCTTCCGTCCTTGCCAGTTCAGCAGAAGTGGAGGCGGCCTACTGATGACCTCACGCAGAGCACGATCGTCATGATCGTTGATCCCCAGCTTCAGAGAGCACAGTGGCCCATCGGGGAGGTTGTCAAGGTGATCGAGAGTGCAGACGGTCGGATCCGGTCAGCTGAGGTTCGGATTGGAGAGAAGACCTACCTGCGGTCGGTACCACGTATGGTCCAGCTGCCAGCCATTCCACCTGATGATGGACAAAATACAGGACTCCACTTCATCTTAGGGAATTTAATAGACTTTACATAATAGCTAGGCTATTCTGGGGGCGGCTGTTATAAATTCCCCAGTATTTATGCATTGTTTTTGTTCAGGCATATTGTTAGACAGCTAATACGTATTTTTTACATTAGACAGCTAATTCGTATTTTTACGTCAGGCATCTTGTTAGACAGCTAAGGGGTCCTTGGGGATAAATAGAGCTGAGAAAGCCGTTGGTTTTTATAGCCGTTGGTGTTTTCTATCGTTGATGCCTGTCTGCGTTTGTGACAAAGGTGAGCTTAATGCACTGTTAATGAGCGCTAATTTCTTCTTTTCATATATAAATGGGGTGGCGATTTTGGCGCAAATATGAGACAGCCCAAGAAATGTTTATTTCATGTTTAAGGTTCTGTCTTATTGTAATATTAAGGGTAAGCTAAGCTATTTGTTAGCCTGTACTTATTTAGCCGTTTTATTTCAGATACCAGACAGACAGAAAAGGGACAGTTAATGCCAGTTACTGTCAGTTAGGAAAAATTTACAGCTCATGAAAGAGAAACTTCATGCTGTAAACTGACTGGATAGTTAATTAAACTCCCAAGATAACACCATCTTGCTGTGTCTGGACTCGCTCTCTGACCGGAGTGTCTGTGTGGATGAAGTGCTCCAGCTAATTTCCTCAAAAATCAACATACAGTCCTAACTCTCCATAACACTTGCTGACTTGACAAAAGCCCAGTTTTGATGTGTGTGTTCCTTTTTCTTCCCTTCTGTCTTCGTGGGGATGTGTTCGGCCCGATGCTGTAAAGTTCTGATGACGGAGAGTTTGTGTTCCAGTGGATGGTGAGAGTCAAACAGAAGATAAGAAACACCTACTGTTAAGGTGTGATTTGTCAATTTACATAGGTATTTTGTATCTTATCTCAGCCCTTTAAAACCTTGCTCACTCACTCTGCTATTTCAATTGAGAAAGCTCCTCGGATGAGAAGTGAAATGTCTGAAAGGAGCTTACAAGGCCCTCCCCCACATCGGTGCTTCTGATCATATCTGTGTTATGCTAAAGCCAGCATACAGGCCACTGGTGAAAGTCACAAAACCAGTTCGCAAGCAGATACGAGTGTGGCCAGAGGGGTCTTCAGAGGCACTCCAGGACTGTTTTGACACCACAGATTGGGGTATGTTCAAAGAAGCTGCTACCACAAACAACAACACATGTCTCCAGGAGTACTCAGACACTGTATGTTCATACATCACCAAGTGCATTGATGATGTAACCAACCTCAAAACCATCACTGTTCGGGCAAATCAGAAGCCATGGCTGACAGCAGAGGTTTACAGACTCCTGAGAGCCAGGAATGCTGCCTTCACAGCGGGAGATCAGGTGGGCCTGAGGACAGCCAGAAACAACCTGGCCCGGGGCATCAGAAAGGCCAAGAAGCAGTATTCCAGGAAAATAGCTCACCGCTTCAAGGACAGCAAGGATACACGGAGTCTGTGGCAGGGAATACAGACCATCACAAACTACAAACCATCCCCACAGACCTGTGACAGCACAACCTCTACGCTGAATGAACTGAATGACTTCTTTGCTCGGTTTGAGGCATGTAACAGCACACCTGCACAAAAACTCACCCCCTCTCCTGATGACCAGGTGCTGGCGCTGTCCTCAGACAGCGTGAGGCGATCATTCATCAAGATCAACGCCCGGAAAGCTTCTGGTCCTGACAACATACCTGGTCGTGTGCTGAAGGACTGTGCAGGAGAACTCGCAGCGGTCTTCACGGACATCTTTAACATCTCACTGAGTCAGGCCATCGTCCCCACCTGTTTCAAAGCCACCACCATCATCCCTGTCCCAAAGAAGGCAACGCCCTCCTGCCTCAATGACTATCGTCCAGTAGCACTCACCCCCATCCTGATGAAGTGCTTCGAACGGCTAGTCATGAAAAGCATCACATCTGTCCTCCCTGCCTCCCTGGATCCCTTCCAATTTGCATATCGGCCTAATCGCTCAACCGACGATGCCATCTCCTCTGCCCTCCACACAGCTCTCACACATCTGGACACGAAAGACTCCTATGTCAGAATGCTGTTCATCGACTTCAGCTCGGCATTCAACACCATCATCCCCCAACAGCTCATCCTTAAACTGGACAGTCTGGGGCTGAACACCTCAATGTGTAACTGGCTGCTAGACTTCCTGACCGGGAGACCACAGGCAGTACGGGTCGGGAATAACACATCCAGCACCATCACATTGAATACAGGAGCCCCACAAGGATGTGTGCTGAGCCCCCTTCTATTCACCCTGCTAACACACGACTGCACACCATCATACAGCTCCAACCACTTCATCAAGTTTGCGGACGACACAACAGTGGTGGGTCTCATCAGCAACAACGATGAGACGGACTACAGGAACGAGGTGAGCCACCTGGCCTTGTGGTGCGGACACAACAATCTCACTCTCAACGTGGAGAAGACAAAGGAGATTGTTGTGGACTTCAGGAAGAGGGATGCCCAACATGCCCCTCTGACCATCAACAGCACCACAGTGGAGAGAGTGGACAGCACCAAGTTCCTGGGAGTGCACGTCTCAGAGGACCTGTCCTGGAGCAGGAACACTGCATCACTGGCCAAGAAGGCTCACCAGCGCCTCTACTTTCTCCGCAAGCTGAAAAGGGCTGGAGCTTCAACCCCCATCATGTGCACCTTCTACAGGGGTGCCATAGAAAGTGTCCTGACCAGCTGCATCACGGTGTGGTTTGGTGCATGTACTGCATCCTGCCGCAAGAGCCTCCAGCGCATCGTGAGAGCAGCTGAGAAGATTGTCGGCACCTCCTTCCCCTCACTACAGGACTTACACAGCAACCGCCTCACTCGGAAAGCCCTCTGCATGGCAGGTGATCCCACACACCCACTACACAGCTGCTTCAGCCTGTTGCCTTCAGGGAGGAGACTGAGGAGTCTCCAGGCTCGAACCAGCAGACTAAATGACAGCTCTGTTCATCAGGCAGTCAGGATGCTAAACTCTCTGCCTGCTCTGCCCTCCCTCCCACTTGTACTGCCTTAATCACAAAAAACTTTCACACACCACCACACAACACAAAGATTTTAACACTGGACTCTGTGTCATCAAAACGGGTTATTCACTCAACTCACGGTCATGTGCTCATTCAGTTTGCACTACTTCTTATATTTGCACTAATGTTTGTATTACATTACTGCCTATAGTCATACTACTGTTTACATTCACTGTTTACATTTATTACTACTGTTTTCATTCAATACTACTGTTTACATTTATTACTACTGTTTACATTTACACTACTTTTTATATCTACACTACTGCTGATATATATATATATATATTTTTTTACTAGCCTTATTGCATATGCCACTTTACCTCTATACCAATATCAACTACCTCATACATATACTGTGTACATAAACTTCATATGCTGCTTTGTCACTCTATTACAAATGTCAATGCCAGAACTTTCATTTTATTTTATAGATATACTTTTTACACTTTTATACTACTATGCAAAAAACTCAGGACAGTATTACACTTTTGTTATTTCATTTTATGCTTATGTTTATTAAATGTTTAGTGTTTTAGTGTTGGTGTAACTTTTCATACTTTCATACTACTACTATGCAAAAACTACTATGCAAAAACTCAGGACAGTATTACACTTTTATTATTTCATTTTATGCTTATGTTTATTAAATGTTTTAGTGTTTAAATGTTTACTGTTGCACCGAGGGACAGAGAGAAATGCAATTTCAATCCTGTGTATGTCCTGTACATATTGCAGTTTTGACAATAAAGTTGACTTTGACTTTGACTTTTGACTTCTGTTACAAATAAATAATAATAATAATAATAAAGAATTCAATTTATAACGCACTTTTCATTAGTGAAAATCTCAAAGTGCTACACACATTGAATGCTACACACATTCATACACCGGTAGCGGCAGACTACCATGCAAGGTGCTTTCCAGTCCTACCGGGAGCAACTCGGGGTTAAGTGTCTTGCCCAAGGACACAACGACACATGGTGTGGGGAACCGGGATTCGAACCGCCAACCTTCCGATCGGGGGATGACTGCCATTACCACTACGCCACGGCCGCCCCGTCCAGTTGTTTCTGTCCAGTTGTTTCTGTATTGAACACCTTTTAAAATATATATATATTAGAATAATGCACAACCAGCTGTTGGTACCTCTGTCAGTGTGGGCAGGAGCCAAGACCTGCTGGAAAATGAAACCATCCTCTCCATAAATCTCATCAGCAGCAGAAGGAAGCATGAAGTCTAATAAAATGTCCTGATGCTTTGTGGACTGAGGAAACTTAACTCTGGACTTGAAACAATGTGGATTCTGTGCCTCCTCTCTTCCTCCAGACTCTGGGACCTTGATTTAAAAATGACATGAACATTTACTTTCATCTGAGAAGACGATGTTGGACCACTGAACAGTCCAGTTCTTTGTCTCCTCAGCAGGTAAGACNTTACTAGCCTTATTGCATATGCCACTTTACCTCTATACCAATATCAACTACCTCATACATATACTGTCTACATAAACTTCATATCAAAAAGGCGTTCAATACAAGATCAACTGGACTTTATTTGATGCAGAAAACGTTTCGACTCCTATCCAGGAGGCTTTTTCAATTCCATGAACAAACTGTGCGAAGTTTGGAGTTATAACAGAACCACGCACCATCATATGTAAATTGCAAGCTGAGGTAACACATACTGTACATGTAAATTGACAGATCACACCTTAACAGTAGGGGGTTCCCTTGAGGTCTCTGACAGAAGACACAACACTGTATGTAAATTGACAAAAAACAACTCCCAACCAACAAACAGAGGCTTCTCAAAGAAATTTGTTAGTCTAATTTACAGACAAGACACCTCTGTTCCCATCCGGTGTAAAACGTTTCGGAATCAGTTCCAAAACTGAGTTATAAGTCTTGGAAAGCTGAAATCTCAGACCTCCTCCTCTGTTAAGAGAAGGTTTTTCTCTCTTAACATAAACAGCTTCCTTCACACCTCTCTCAAACCATCTGTGCTCTCGGTCCAAAATTTGCACATTCTGGTCCTCAAATGAGTGACCCTTGTCCGTGAGGTGGAGGTGAACAGCTGAGTTTTGTCCAGAGGAGGTAGCTCTCCTGTGTTGGGACATTCTTTTGTGGATGGGCTGCTTAGTTTCTCCAATGTAACGGTCTGGGCAGTCCTCGCTGCACTGGACTGCGTAAACCACACCACTCTGTTTGTGTGTCGGGGTTCTGTCCTTAGGGTGGACCAGCCTCTGTCTGAGAGTCCTGCTGGGTTTGAAATGTAAACGTAAATGTTTTGAAATTGAAAAATGGAAATTGTTGGTTTGGGAGGTGTTTTTTGTCAATTTACATACAGTGTTGTGTCTTCTGTCAGAGACCTCAAGGGAACCCCCTACTGTTAAGGTGTGATCTGTCAATTTACATGTATGTGTTACCTCAGCTTGCAATTTACATATGATGGTGCGTGGTTCTGTTATAACTCCAAACTTCGCACAGTTTGTTCATGGAATTGAAAAAGCCTCCTGGATAGGAGTCAAAACGTTTTCTGCAACAAATAAAGTCCAGTTGATCTTGTATTGAACGCCTTTTTGATTTTATCATGTCCTGGACGACTGAGAATCTTCACCAGCATAAACTTCATATGCTGCTTTGTCACTCTATTACAAATGTCAATGCCAGAACTTTCATTTTATTTTATAGATATACTTTTTACACTTTTATACTACTATGCAAAAAACTCAGGACAGTATTACACTTTTGTTATTTCATTTTATGCTTATGTTTATTAAATGTTTAGTGTTTTAGTGTTGGTGTAACTTTTCATACTTTCATACTACTACTATGCAAAAACTACTATGCAAAAACTCAGGACAGTATTACACTTTTATTATTTCATTTTATGCTTATGTTTATTAAATGTTTTAGTGTTTTAGTGTTTAAATGTTTACTGTTGCACCGAGGGACAGAGAGAAATGCAATTTCAATCCTGTGTATGTCCTGTACATATTGCAGTTTTGACAATAAAGTTGACTTTGACTTTTGACTTCTGTTACAAATAAAGTCCAGTTGTTTCTGTATTGAACACCTTTAAAATATATATATATATATTCGAATAATGCACAACCAGCTGTTGGTACCTCTGTCAGTGTGGGCAGGAGCCAAGACCTGCTGGAAAATGAAACCATCCTCTCCATAAATCTCATCAGCAGCAGAAGGAAGCATGAAGTCTAATAAAATGTCCTGATGCTTTGTGGACTGAGGAAACTTAACTCTGGACTTGAAACAATGTGGATTCTGTGCCTCCTCTCTTCCTCCAGACTCTGGGACCTTGATTTAAAAATGACATGAACATTTACTTTCATCTGAGAAGACGATGTTGGACCACTGAACAGTCCAGTTCTTTGTCTCCTCAGCAGGTAAGACACTTCTGATGTCTGATTCAGGAGTGGACTTGAGGACTGAGACATTTGCAGCTCATGTCCAGGAGTTAATCAGATGATCAGGGTGTGACACCAGGAGTTTGAACCTCTTCATAATATTCTCATTTTCTGAGACACTGAAACTTTTTTTTCATTATTTGTCAGCGCTAATCATCAAAATTACAATACAATATTTCACTGTGTGATGAAACACACTTTCTGAAATGACTGAGAAGAAAATTTTAACTTTTTCAAGATATTCAAATCATTTAAAATGCTCCTGTTCATCTACAACTCATTAACTGTTGAAGTAAACCCGAGTCCAGGTGTTGGCAAAATGTATTTCAGTCACCGATGCATGCTCAATAATCCAGGTAGAAAAATCTAAAAAAGCCAAGTCTGGTCCTCTGGACATTCAAAAAACTAAACTAAACAAAGCAACAAAAAAAATATAGAAACGTTTCGTCTTTTGTCCAAGAAAGTATTTCAGTCAGTTTTACAGATGTTGAGCTAAATCTCGAGTGATGTCACAGATAATGCTGCCTGTTAAACTGAATGGGATATTATAAAGCAAATTGTATTTTCCGTCTAATTCAAATCTGAACTAAAGCTTGTTTGAGGTTTCTGTGTTTAGAAAGCTGCTCGCAGGTGACCCACCTTGTATCTGCTAGTCCTTCTTTTTAGGGTCCAGTATCAGAGTCCAGATAGTTCAAATGTCACTGTCACATTTTGGACAGAGGCTGCCACAGTCAGAGGATTTGATGTCCTCATTCTGGGCGCAGTTCACATCAGGGCCACCAGGAGGCAGTGTTGGTTTGTGTTTCCCATGGCCTGAAACCAGCAGAGGAAATGTGTGTCAGAGCAGAAAGGGAGCTTCCTGTCCATTAATGTGAATTGATGAGGGTTTATCTATTCTGTACTGCATGTACTCTGAGTCTATGTGACATGTCAGGGACAGTGGATCACGACCCGCTCAGCACCTGAATCCTCGGCCTTCAGCTCTGATATTTAAATTCACAGTTCTCACAAATGCACACTTTCATTTCCTCTGTTTCCTCACTTTCTTCCCTTCCTTCCCTCCTCTCAGTCTGTTTGTCGTTCCACTGTGCAGCCAGATGAGTGTGTGTTGCTGCGTGTGTGTGTTGGGATATAGAGAAAACAGAGGAAGGCTTGTGAGCCCTCTGAGTTCCTGTGGTTGCAGCCCTTCCTCCCTTCCTCTCTGTTTCTTTCTCCCCACAGACAGCTCTGGATCTGACACTTAAATAAATATGAAAGTGCCCTATTTTTTCCTCTTTCTGTCAGAGGATTCACACTTCTCCACAAGCAGCAGAGGAGGAGGAAAGCTCTCTGCTGTTTCTCTGCAGAGCACAGAGGGAAAGTGCCACAATTTTGCTCAAAACTGGCAATGAAATAAAAGCTAATTATTTCTTTTTGCAGCTTTCTTTTTCATTGCCCCTGTAAATAAATAAATAAAAATACATTGGTGTTCATCTTTTCAAACTAAATTAATAATTACAGTATTCAAACAGCACAAAGGAAAAGTTGTTTGCTTACGGCGCCTACATTTTTTAAAATTATTATTTAGAAGATAGATGAACCAGGATGCAAAATTGAGCAACTGTGATTTTATTTTTATTACACAAGGCTATAATTTTTATGATCAAATTCAAAACCTTTAGGAAAGATTGAAAACTGTAGAAACTTCTAAAGTTTTCAGAACAAACAAAGCTTGAATTCTGTAAGTTTTACTTTCATCTTCACACACTTTGATTACACTCAGTACTGTACTTGGTTAGGTTGTCTTGAAATACAAATTTCAATGTGTGGGAAATGCATGATGTATATATATTTTTTTCAGTCTTACTAATTAATAAATATAACCTTACTTGCTAGAAAAGTGTTTGCAGACTCCTCTTGCTAATTCAAATATGAGACTTGACAGGTAGGAAGGTACTACTTGGTGTGTCATCTGGACAGAGAATGGATGACTGTGATGCCTCTTACCCACCGCACAACTGCAAACGCTCCTGCCGCCCCCTTTTGGCCGCTGGTCACGGTTCCACTGAACCATTGAACACCGTCTGATGACGTACACTAGGGGGTAGCAGAGGGAGGGGTCTCTGGCTTGTTTTCCGGGTTCAGTTGTTGTTTTAACTGCACCTCCGACGGT
>JBBPBX010060371.1:11413-21466 GCA_038048925.1 Garcialebias charrua
AGAGTCAGAGTCAGAGAGTCTTTATTGTCATTTGCACCGCATGTGGTACATGTGATGAAAACGAGATTATGTACACAGGGTCCCAGTTACATCCAACAACAAATGCAAGAGAAAAACAGTAATAACATCTAGGATTAACTAAGAAAAACATCAACTAGTAATACACTAAGCCCTAATGTAGTAGAAAAACATCATTATAAACAGCAGCACGAACATGAGTCTGTATGAGCAGATGGTCACAGATGAACACAGCAACAAGAAAACAGATCAGCATGATGTGATATTTTGCAGTGTTTATTCATATTGATTATTTATTCATGAGTCTAACAGCCTCAGGGTAGAAGCTGTTCCTCAGTCTAGTGGTTCTACATTTAATGCTCCTCAACCTCCGTCCTGAGGGGAGTGGGGCAAAGAGTGAGTGTGCTGGGTGAGTGAGGTCTTTCATGATGCAGGTGGCTCTTTTCCTGCATCTGGAGGTGTAAATGTCTGTGATGGTGGGGAGACTGACTCCAACAGACTTCTGTGCAGCCTTCACCACTCTCTGTAGAGCTTTCCTCTCTGCAACTGTGCAGCCTCCATGCCACACGTTGATGCTGGAGCACAGGATGCTCTCCACTGCACACCTGTAGAAGGAGGTGAGGACTGGGCTGCTCAGACCAGCTCGTCTCAGCCGTCTGAGGAAGTAGAGTCTCTGATGACCTTTCTTGATCAGGCTGGTGGTGTTGTTGCTCCAGCTGAGGTTATCATTCAAGTGTACACCCAAGTATTTGTAGCTTTGGGCATTCTACCAGCCACCCCAGTCATTTTAGGAAACTATATGTTTCAGCAATATAAAAACTAGAAAGCATAATTTCCTCAAATGACAAGAGTGGCCATTTTACACATGGCGGTGGCCATCGTTTATTTCCAGTTTTCTATATGAACTTATCTTAAACCTAGATGCAGCCACACCAAAGAGGACATTGTCCCATTGCTTATTTTTCAAGTTACCCAACTCACGACACAGACAGACAGACAAATGTACGGATGGGGGGTATTTCCAGTTTTCCCTTTTCACTTCATGATTGGGGACAACAAATTATATTTTGCAAAACGTATAGAAGTTTAATGTTTGTTATTATAGTGTTCTTTTACTCCAGTATATCATTTCAGTTTGAGAGAAAGAGAGAGAGTTGTTTTATCAGGCTGAAAAACAATATTAAACGGGTGCACATTTAGCTAGACATTACCCTAACCAGAAACTAATGACTAGTTGTGGCTATGGCTCTTTCTCCAAACTCTGTTCACTAAAACTGATGCCATGTCTGACAAAGTAAAAATTATTGATAATTATTTGACAGATCACTTCAAAAATGACCAGACCTTTAAGATTCAGATATTGTGGTGGCACATGGTTTCTCTCCTTGTCTATAGATACAATTCCCCTCAAAAATCTTCAAAAACACATTTAATGTGCAGGAATGAACAGTAAAAGTACCAGTAAGGTTATGTTGAGTGATACTGAGCTTTTGTGACGTATGGGCAGCTGATGTCATCAGTCAAGTGGTGAGGCTCTCATTAGATCCCAACAGGAAGCTGCTGGGTTTACAACTGAAGAACAGTGGTAAATGGAAAAACATGTTCATTGACGCACAGAGTAAATACTTTCTCTTTGTTTCTCTCTTTTTCCATGTATGTGTGTGCGTCTGTGTGTGTGCACGTGCAGCTGAGTGGGTGAGGATTAGTGATTTTCGTTGAAGAAGCTTTGGAGGCTCAACCAGCACATGTCACTCCAGCAGCTGCATCTCAGCGGGGATTCAAAGATCAGCACAGCGGCTGATCATCTGTGGTTTAAGGTTTACAGAAACACACACACACACACAAAACATGTGCAAGTGTACGCAATGTACACACAAAAGTACAGTTACGCACATACAACAAAACACATTCTCTTCATGTTGTAATGTTGCATGTGATTTGAGCTTGGCTGCTTTCATGCCAAACCAAAAAAACAACAACACTACTTTCGTCTTCGTTTTGTTTTCGTTGTCGGTGTGTGTGTGTGTGTGTGTGTGTGTGAGTGTGTATGTGCTAAACCCAGTTTTGCCAACAGAGGACACTCTCACCCTTTATTTTGAACCCAGTCTCCCCCCCCACGCACACACACTAGTGAAGTCTCTCACACACTGAGCTCTTTTCTCCCAACGCTTCAGCTTCACGTCTCCATTTTCTCCAGTTTCATTTCATTGTTTCCTGAGAGGCTGGTTGTAGTTTTTTAATAAACAGATGTCTTTGCTCAGTTCGGCAGGATTTTAAAAAGGGACGTGCTACATATTTTAGAATGTGCTGAGCCTATTGTGTTCGTAATGTTCTGGTAGTATTTGTACAGGTGGTGAAAATGGACAAATTCAGCATGTTTGGTGTTGTTTACGAGCTAAATATAGCAGAACTCCTGTGATGGCTTGGAGGTCCATAAGGACCACTTAATGCTGTGTGTGGGCCAAATGGGATGTCTGCTTTTGGTCTATATCCGTGTTTTTGTACACTTTTAAATGTGTGTATCTGTGTGTGTGATGGGGATTTTAAACCCCTGTTACCTTAATAAAAACCACACAAAGATAAACAAGAGAACAGTGTTAAATCAGACAAACAACTTTGCAAAGGGGAAGGGCTTTTAATGTCCTTTGAAACTTAGTTTGGTCTCAAATACATTGTCCTGCACAATTCCAAATTGTACTGGACATGACAAGCTATTTAAACAAGAAGCAGGTGGAGTTTGACAAGCTCTGACGTCTTACAGATAAAACAAACAAGTCATGGTTCTGATCAAACAAGAACATCTAATCCAAACATTGTCAAGGCTAGAAGACTGTCTTTTCTGTATCAGAGAAAAGCAAACAACATGTTTGTACTATCAAATATAAGTGTTTAAAGGGAACAGAGAATATTTGATATAAGTGAGCTGGGTTATAATTATTGGGTCAGAGTAATTAGTTTTAGATGATAAATATTGAACATCTCCATCATTTCATCCTCTTTATCATATATAAACTGATCATTATCAATCAGGTGAGCGGTGCGGAAAACAACCTCTGAGGCCGAATTTCTAATTAGAGGCAAAAACTCACACCACCGTCCCGTGCCCCCACAGTAACGCCCTGAACATGCAGAATCACCTTTTTTAGGATGGTTTGAGAGATTATAAAGTTTTGGAGAACTCTGTTGATTGTCATATTTCATGACTTATTTCAATGTTTGAGAGAAATAAAGATTTTGAGGAGAATTTTGCAATGAGTAAGGTCTCACTTTATGGCTTATGTCAAAAGTTTTTAAAAGGAATAATATATTTAGCAGGGATTAGTCTATTTACCCACAAAACTAAGCTTTTTCCAAAGAAATAAAACTTTTGAGAAGAAACATATATATATAAAAGGAACTAATCTATTTGTGTTAAACAAATAAAAGAAATAAGCAATTTAATTTGTTTTAAAATAAAAAGAACCAATCTAATTTGTCTTTAACCAAAGAACCAATCTAATTTGTTTTAAACAAAAAAGAACCAATCTAATTTGTTTTTAGCCAGAACCAATCTAATTTCTTTTAACCAAAAAACCAATCTAATTTGTTTTAACCAAAAAAGAACCAATCTAATTTGTTTTTAGCCAGAACCAATCTAATTTCTTTTAACCAAAAAACCAATCTAATTTGTTTTAACCAAAAAAAGAACCAATCTAATTTGTTTTTAGCCAGAACCAATCTAATTTGTCTTAAACAATTAAATAGAACTCATACACTTTCAAAGATGTGGGAAATAATTCTCAAACACACAACAAAATAGCCCTTTATGGGCACAAAAATAAAATAAGTTTGAAACTTCTTTGATATCAACTATTGCCCAGGAAAGTAAAAACAACCGGTTTGAACATAAAAAATGAAATAGATCAACCATTCTTCTTCACAGCAGATCAACCATTCTTCTTCACAGCATCCATCCCTTTTTTCTTTTTTTGTTTTTGGTGTGGGAGGGTAATTTCAGTGTCTTTCCTGGGGAGGGAGTGCCCCGTTTTCAGAACACGTTCTTTCTGTTCCTTGGGGATTTGTTTGTGGCAGAAATTGTTGGGCACAAATCCATGTCATCTGGGGGGAGGGGGGGTTCTTTGTGTGTGGAATAAGTCCAGTTTTTCATTGTTGGGTCCAAGTCCATCTCATCTGGGGGGGGGAAGTTCTTTGTGTGTGGAATAAGTTCAGTTTTTCATTGTTGGGTCCAAGTCCATCTCATCTGGGGGGAGGGGGGGGGTTCTTTGTGTGTGGAATAAGTTCATTTCATTCTGGGGGGAGAAGAGTCTTTTTTCTTCTGGGGGGAGCTTTTTGTTCAAGTCTTTTCCTTCTTGGGTTTTAGTCAAAGTTCATTTTTTTCTTTGGGGAGAGCTTTTTGTTCAAGTCTTTTCCTTCTTGGGTTTCTGTCAAAGTTCATTCTTTTCTTTGGGGAGAGCTTTTTGTTCAAGTCTTTTTCTTCTTGGGTTTCTGTCAAAGTTCATTCTTTTCTTTGGGGAAAGCTTTTTGTGCGCCTTGTGGGTGGAGGGCATCAGGCAGTTTGATGGCTTCAGTCTTGTCCAGCTGTCTGTTGTTTAGTCTATTCAGGCATGAATTGCGGGCACAGTAGCAGGTCGCAACCCTGAATTGTGTGTGGCATAGTGTAGTCAAGCCACAAAGTGGGGAGCTTTGCTCTGACCAGATCCATCTCAAAATCTGGCTCAGCGATCGTTCCAAACTTCCTTTTCAGGGGAGCACCGGTCACTCAGATGTAACAGCTGCTGCTTTTTCTCTCGAGAAGATGACGTGTCCTTTCCTCCACCTGTAGGGGTCCCGTCCACCCTCGTCTTCAGCCGTCCCTAGCAGGACCTCGAGTCAAGGCGGGATTCACTGACATCACTGGCAACTCCCCCTGAAGGAGTTCCGGAAACCTGTAGTCTTTTTGAGAGGAGAACTGGACACCAAAAAACTTGCAATTTGTCAAATAAAACTAAGGCCTTCGGATCCCATGAGCCATTTGTGGTCTGGGGAAGGTCAAACTGTGGGTAACTCCTTAACTTAACTTAAACTAAATTCTGTAATTGGCTATAATAATAATTGTTTCTTTAAACATAAAATAAAATTCCATTCTTACTATCTAAAACATTTGTATTTAATGGCAAAAAAACAACACAACAACAAATGATTTCATTCTTCAGTGAAAATGAGTAATCACTCACTCTGATTTGAGGTTATTTTAATTAGTAAGTTATTCTTAATTAGCATGATCATCAAAATGAGTAGCAGGAGACGGAGACGTTTTATACTCACCTAAAATACTTTACCTTTCTCATAGTCTGTGGAAAAAGTCTAAACATACATACAGACATAGACAGACATATACGTACAGACAGACATACATACATATAGACATACATATATATATACATATAGACGGACATACATATAGACATGCATACATATATACATATAGAATTTACAATAAAAACTGTGGTTCATGTGCTCAAAATAAGTCCAGTCTATAGTCAGAGTCAGTCGTGTTTTAAAAATATAGAACCACCACATTTCAAAATCAACCTTTCAAATCAACCTTTTGAATAGATCCAAAACTCCAGGGCGTCCCCCATCTTTTTTCTCTTTGGATCTGTTAAAAATAAATACCTGTTAATTAAACGACATATACCAAAGAAATGTGGTTTGTAGGTTTATCTGATTCATCCTACAGTACAACGTGCTTCTTAAATTATCCTTTAAATGGCTATGCTTTCGAATATAAAAATCTAAAAAGTTATTTTTTGTATAACTGATCATCTAATCAATGAATGAGCTGTTTCCTTTTATGAGCCTTCATTAATGTTATTAGTGATATATTCTTTATTATTATTAGTTATTTCTAGGAACACCTCCTAATATTCCCTTATTGCATTATTATATATCGCCACTGAGTGTCAGGCAGGTTCCCTCACTCACAGCCTTTAAGTCTTGATTAAAAACCCACTTTTATTCTTCCAACTTTAACATGATGTGATTTGTTTTGATCCTCTCTGTAATATACACTGTTCACTATATTAGCTAGTTTCTGTTGCTTTTTCTATATAATTTGTTTTCGTTTTTGTTTTGTTTTTCCTTCTGTTTTCACTGTCTGCTTGGCTTGTTTCTATCGTACAGAACCTTGGTTGGCCCGCGTCAGCCTAAGTGCTCTATAAATAAAGTGGTATGGTATAAATAATCTAAGATCTCAAGCATAAAGCTATAAAAATTGTTCTAAAAATGTCTTAATCAATTCCTTTGTGGAAAACCAGACCAACCAAAATGCCCACAGTTCAAGGACAATTGCTATCCTTCCTTCAGCTCCACAAAACTTTTGCATGAAGGTTTGTGGAGACACAAATTTAATCTGCAAAAGAAAATATAAACATTAACTTGTTTCAGGGTTATGAGCTGGGATCATCATCTGTTTCATCACGGAGTTACAGGAAGTGGAAAAATAAGTCGTCAGACCCACACAAGTACTGTACAATATAAACTACAAATTCTGTGGCCTTGCTCTAGCAGGCCATATCATGAGAATGTGTTTCATTAAATAAAATTAATCATAGCAGACTGCAGTTTTGAAATACGATACCAGGATTATTGACAGATCTTCACAGATCCATACGGGGGGCATGACCTTCAGCTGGACAGTTGGCGTGGGTGACTTCAGGACCTGTTCTCATTTTCTTGTTGGAGAATGTGCTCAGACCACTCTTGTCAGAGCATCCAGTGACCGCATATTCTGGTCATGTGTGTTTGATGACCTTTGATGACCTTTTTGACAAAATCTTTGCCTTTGCTTTGCTGACAGTCTCTCATCTTAACTTTGTGGACAGTCTTTGTGGACAGTCTTTGTGGACAGTCTATTGCTTGGATAAAAGTCCAGTGCATCGCCCCCGTTCAGTGCCATAGTATTTTAAGCCCCTCGAATGTTTATTTTGAGCAGGGCAGCCTGGGAGTCCAGCCTTGGTGTTCTCGGTGAAGTCAGTGAGCCAGTTCCGGACATGCCCCAAATATTGAATCTGATCCGATCCAACAAATAACCACAGTAGTTTGTGATTCAAAAATTCAGACGTTGCATGTGTGTTTGACATGGTCCTATCTTAATGTACTGTATGTACTACTACCTATGTGTTTCTGCAAGTGTCGTGAGGTCTTTCAGACTTACGGTTTCCGCTCCACAAACATTGCGAGGCTGCTTCTAAAATAAATAAAAAATGAGAAAATAGAAAAATGTAAAAATCCTTAACAAACCAGGTTCAAAGTAATCATGTTATAAGCATTTACCTTGAATAGAGCCACCTCTGCAAGTCTGGTTTGCACAATGGAATTTTAAAATGTTCATTTACATAAAAGTGAATTTTCAACAGAGGCATCCTTTTAATCTGATCTGCATAACAGATCTAAAATCATTAATTTACGTATGAGTAAAATTGTCAATTTAACCTGAAACTAGAAATTTTACCACTTTTCAGTGGTTTACTTATCAAAAGTTAAAGCATGGGCTCCGTTTTAATCTTCCATATTATTATTACTGTATACACAGCCCCAATCTGTTCGAATAAAAACAACCCTTCTTACTGCTGTCAAAGATTATGCATTGTATGGTCAAATGATATGTTATTCTAATTCCCGTTCAAATATACCAGACCTCTTTTTGCCATTAATGGTCATAATTTATGCAAATCAATATCAAAATTAGGTTTTAACAGTGAAATGTGTCTTTTATTACTGGCGAGCTGGCTGGATTCTTGTGCGCATTTAACCTACTTGCTGAAAAGTTACTCCTAATAAAGCATTTTTATTATTAATCATTTCAGTCACATTATATAACTCTTAAAAGGAAACAGCACTTATGATCTACTTAACTGTGTAACAGCTCTTTAAAATTGATAAAACATTTTCAATGTATGCAAAAATCGTTTAAAAATGATGAATTTAAACTGAGCGTTTCAACTTACAATCTAGTCAAAAATCTATTTGACAAGAATATATATATATTTTTTTATTCTTTATAAGTGTCAAAGTTTTATCAATTTAGTTAAACTTTTAAAAATAAATTTCTGCTAAATTTTTCTAAGACTTGTTATCCTAAAATGCCTAAACTTAATTTTGATCTGATTATGGTTGTTAATTTAAATTAACAGGCTTATTATAAAAGTTTAAATAGTCAATAATTGTAATTCAATGCAGTATACCGGTAATACTTCCCACTTCCCATTTATTTTGCATTAAATCCAAATATATACCGTGTTTTATCAACATCCTATGCGACTGCTATAAAAACATCCAGTTCCTCTCAACCTCACATCACCTCGCAGTAACAGACCCTACTCAGAATCTGAAAACATGAACTGAACCTCTCTGGATGACCAAGATAAAACTGTTTTTGTTTCATGAATGTTACTTGTCTGTCCCCCTCAGATAATCACAGGTGACTGAGCATAGTTGCCAAGTCCGCTCATCATAAGCTACTCTGGGCTCCTTGTTTTCTGTAGTCGCTTATTGTGGTTACCTGGGCTTACGATGAACGTAAAGTCGCTTATTTGGGCTTGTTATTCATTTCACTTTATTCTTCGTCTAGTGACAAGACCACGCTAAAATTAGCTCCAATAAGTGGGGAAATATGGGGAAATAATATAATTAAAAAATGGGAGAAAAAGGGTGCACACTTCGCATGGTTAGCTGTCCAATTTTCAGTTTATTTTTACTAAGTTGCACGCAGCTTTCACGAATTTCTTCAATGTTTTGATCGCCAATTTGTTGCCATCACTCTTCGTTTAAAATTCAGATCTCAAATGAGTCCCAGAGGTATAATGGGGTTAATCTGTATAAATATGCAAAATGTATCTTTATGTTTTAGAGTGGCTACGTTTTTCAAAGTGTTTAGCAAAATTTTTTCTTCCGTTTGTATGCAACGCCATAACAAATATATGTTGATACTGGTCAAAAACGGTCCTAGTTTTACACAATGGGGTGGGTTGCCAGTTGGGCTCGTTTTGGGCTTGTTTTGGGCTGGTCGCTTGCTTCTGTCGCGAGATCTGGCAACATTGTATCAAAGTTCTCATGACAACAAGGCCTCCTGAATTCTTGCCTCGTCATCATTCAGCCTTTTCGACAGAACTATTTCGATAAAAATTGGTAAGCGAATTCTCAGTTTCTTTTTGCAGAGAAAACACAATTTAGAAACGTTTAGTTTCACAGTACAACGGCATTTGCACTGTTTTCGGACGGACGAAGCTTTTAGCTGGCGGCTCCGTTAGCATTAGCTTAGCTTTCATTTCCGATAAAAAACGTAATTTTTGGATTATGTAAAATCGGATCTTTCGCCGTTAGATTTTCATGATAAAAACGGATCTGTCCGCTTGGTTCAGCGAAACAATTTGGAGTCTTTCTCGCTAAAATTTTATTAAATCGGACCGCTGGTGTGGGCGCCAGGCCTACTGTTAAAACGTCCTAATTTAACGTTGTTAAGCCTTTAAAACCTAAAGTATTTGGATTAGAATTCTATAAACAAGATCGATCAAATACTAAAGTCTTTATGTAGCATTCGGCTACATTCATGATTTAAAAAAAGTATTTAAATATTTATTTTATATTTAACCATAAGTTTTTAGGTCCTGTACATCAGAGATGATTATGTAACCCTTCAGAATTATTCTTAATATCAGGAAAAATACAATGGGAAATGTTTGCAATCAATCCTCTCTCAGTCACGTTTTAAATGGAATGCTGAATAAGAAAGTAATAATCTGTATTTGTGTTCTCAGAGCCACCGAGAATTCTTCAAGCAAGTCAATCAAATTTCTTGGTTTGTAAAATTATTTAAATAAAAATCTACTTCTCAACATCAACTTTAGTTCTCGTGCCATATTTATGTTTATTTTTATTTTATTTATGTATGTTTCATCAGTACTGCCTCTCTGTTAGCACAGTACTTTTCTTGTAAGTAAATACAGTATAAATTTTCACACAGACGGGGAAGGAGAGGGTGTGGGAGGGAGTGGG
>JBBPBX010060372.1:0-10723 GCA_038048925.1 Garcialebias charrua
ATCCATTACAACAATGAATGCAGAGTTGCTGACTGTAACTGACTTTAAGAAGCATATGAAAGGTAAATACCTTTGTCTGTACTTTATGCTGTTTCAGAATGATGAGTATGTAGCTGAAAACCTTGCTAAGTGCAACTAGCATTTTAGCATGCTAAAGCAATGTAGCAGCTAGTTCAATGATGTGTCAGCTCAGGTTATTGTATATTGAGATGTAAATGCTAACATTATTGGCTGGTTAAGCTCTTAATGGCTCCATATGAGAAGTCAGTGAGTTTACTAAGGAATACATTCATTAATATAGGGACTGAGAGCAGTTAATGTGTACAGTGGACCAGAGCCGTATATATAGAGAGTTCTGACACTCTTTGAAGTCGCCGATAGGCGGTCAATCGTTCCAAACTACGGCTATGGAAACCTTGTGGAGCTGCGCCCTCTGGCGGCGACGGAGCGCTACTGCAGGCAGAGTCAGACTGTAAAACAGCCCATGGAACAAATCGCCCCCTCCATGACCCACGTGACTTCCGCATTCCATTCTTACAACGGAACTCAATGGAAGTGTCGCAACTCTCACTTTATATGGCTCTGCAGTGGACCAGAAGCACCTTGGTCAATGCAAGGCATTGTAGGAAGGCGCTATACAAATAAAGTTTATTATTATTATTATTATTATTAAGATGATCTTTGGACCCACTGGTCATGTAGAAGTTCCCCATTCAGTGTTTGGTTCCCATCTGTGACGTTGCTGCCAGCAAGGACCTCGGTGTTTGTGTGACATCACCTGTCTACTTACTGTACTTGCTTAGTGCCATATTAAAGTGATCTCCACTTCTACCTTTCCTGATCCAGTTTCAAACTTTGAAGGACTTGTGAATACAAAACTAAACCAATGCACATGCTTTTTATTTTATTTTGCTCAGTGAGCGAACAAGCCTTTAGTTTTTAGCTCCCACACACCCAAGCATTGATTCAGGCCTGCAATGGGTTTTTTGGGGGTTGAAATTTATGTTTGAAAAGCCTTACCTTTTTTTTATTATTTAAAAAAAGTTGTTCTGTTTTATGTTCTGTGTGAAAAAAAAAATCTTAGTGGGTTAAACAAAGTTTAAATTCATAATTTTCTGCTAAGTGGAGGCACCGCCATTAAATTAAATTCTAACAATTGAGAAAAAAGTATTGATTTAACATAAATAACAAGTTGTATCTCCTGAAAACTGTCAGTACAGTGATCTTTAAAATAACATTCCCAGGGCCCTCACCAATGAACTACATTCCAATCAAACCTATTGATTAACTTCTTAGCTTCTTGGTATGGGGACCATACAAATAAAACAATAGCTATTTTAAAGAGGTTGGATTCATTTCCACCCTTCTTACTTGCACTTCAGGAAGTTTCTGTAAGACCATGTACTTTCCTGTCTGTCCACTGTTTTCAAGTTAGTATTATCATTAACGATAATTAGCAATGCATTGTTTCCTTTGATTGTGTTTATTGACTGCTGACAAAAAAGCAGCCTTGCACATGACATTCATGTATTTGTATTTCTCTTCTGGTATTGACAAAGAGTAATACGCTGATGTGAGTCTTGTAGTCTGACACTTTTTTCTATTTTAATATAGCAGATTGAAAACTGTATGATAGACGGTAAAGTAGGAAGCCAAGACAAGTGTGGAAGTGAAATGAGCATACAGATTAAGAATAAAAGAAAAAAATGCTAAGTGAGAGAAAAAAGGCTGGACAATGGAAAGTCTTAGTCAAATGGCTCAAAGACCATGAGTTTAATAAAAGACAGATGAAGGAATTTAGAGAATGAGGAAGCTGATCAACCAACAAGGATAAGACGGAAACAGATTTCACATGTTTCACATCACATGCTTTGTGTCCAATTTTAGAACATCATCAAAAACACTGAAAGTTGTAGCACTTTTTAAACATTTCCAAACTCAACCTAACTCAACTTTTCCACTGGTTTAAATTCAATGTGTTTAGTAATGTCCGCTTGTCCCTAATTTATTCTGCTTAATTTTTTTTTTTTTTACATTATTTGAAAAATGTATATCAGCAGTTGTGTTTGTTTTATTGTCTTGTAGCTCTGAGTTAAAATAATTGAAAAAAATTCTACTTACAAATATATAACTGCCACTTGGAAGGTACAAAATACATTTAATTTTGAATTACAAATAAGAAAAAATAATACACAAAAACGTGAAACCTAAGCTTGAATAATTATGAATTTCCCAACATAAAGTCTAAAAATTGTATGCTCGTTTAGCTTTTTGGTCCCCAGTTTTTCTATAATTAATTGAGTCACCTTTTATAGCAAGAAAACAAACAAACAAACAAGTTTGTATATATATATATATATATATNGAACACTGACAGACACTGCCGAAAACTGCGTAATCGGCTTCAAAATAATAATAATATGTAATAATAATAATACTTTATTTATAAAGCCATTTAAAACAACCACAACTGCAACAAAGTGCTGTACACATGAAATTAAGAACATTTAAAGGTGCAGTCTGCAGTTTCTGTAGAACGCAGCACTTAGAAAAATTTTCAACAGGCAAAGCATTCTGATCCCTCCCCCTCAGAGCCATATATGGCTCTGCTCCCCCTTGCTCTGCTGAAATTCAAATTCAAGCTCTGTTTTTATTGGCTGATTCAAATTCAAGCTCTGTTTTTATTGGCTGGTTACAAACTCTGTTTTTATTGGCTGGTTAACGGCGGGTCACTGTGGCTTTTTAGAAATGCTTTTAGTAACACCTGGAGAAGCAAGGGGACTATAGTTTTTTCAAAGATTACTTTGTCTAACATCAGTCTGTCAGGAGATAGTGACAAAGTGAAGAAATATGTTAAAAATATATTTTTAGAAAACTTACAGACTGCACTACAGAAACTGCAGACTGCACCTTTAAACACAAAACAAGATTTTTTTCATATTTTTATTAAATATGATAGCTCGTAAATTCGGAACCTCGTAAGTCGACGTGCTCGTAAATCGGGGACCACCTGTATAGAAATAAAGTTAAAATGTTTTTTTTTTCTCCTTACATGTTCCAGCAAAAGAAATAAGAGGAAAACTGCTCAAACAAGTCCTTTTTTAATATAGTTTATATAACAACCAATAAAATTCAGTTTTATGTCAGTTTTGGTCAAAGCTTGGAAGAGCCGCTGCAGAGGAACCAAAGAGCCACATGTGGCTCCAGAGCCGCAGCTTGCAGACCCCTGCTCATGAGGAATGAAAGCCCTCACATGTGTGGGTGTTACGTGCCACCGCGTCACTCTGGCCCGTTAAATAAACCTGTGGTGCAACGGATGAGCACCACTGGCCAGCTGCGTCTCCTTGGACTGGATGTGGATAAGATGGAGAGCCCTGAAGGCCTCTGCCCGCTCCGTCCTCTGCAGCTCAGCGCGTCCTGGGATGCTGCGCCTCCGCTCGTCTCTGCCTCTGCTGCGCAGCCGCAGTTTCTCCCGCACGCAGGGAGACGAGCAGGCGGACAGAAAGATGGCCCTTGACAACCTGATCTTCGCCCAGTGCGTGCTGTATTTCTTGGCCTTCGTGTTCGGCTTCATCGCCGTGGTGCCGCTGTCGGAGAACACGGAGGACTTCGGCGGGAGATGCCTGCTGTTCACGCGCGGGATGTGGCAGAACGAGAACATCACCGTGTCCAAGCAGCGCTTCATCGTGGAGGAGTGGGGTCCCGAGTCCTGCTGCAGCTTCACCACTTTTGTCGGGATCGCGTCGCTCGTCCTGTCCGCATTGCAGGCGTGGAGGCTGCTCTTCTTCCTGTGCAAAGGACACGACGAGTGAGTGACATGCCTGCATGTTCCTCTTCTGCAGAACTGCAGGAGAAAAATCAATACAGCAGCAACATGGCGCAGGAAGCATCTGGGCCTGCTGCAAAATATCCACATCTGTCAGATTTATGCTGCTGCACGCTTGTCTGCAGATGAGGCCTATAAACGCATTCATCTTGATATTCACTGTAAAAATGAGCTTTTAAACCTTCATTATCTGCAACATATGACACCTGGAAGACATAATTTAAGGCAAAAATAAAGTTTAGGATCATTTTCAGTTTTATAGGTCTGCATTAATCTGCAGTGGCGGCACTTAAATGGGGGGTTCCGCAGGGGTCCATCCTGGGTCCTCTCCTATTCTCCTTATACCTGCTGCCACTTGGTGCTATTTTCCGGAAACACATACCTTTCCACTTACGCCGATGACTGTCAAATTTACTTCCCCCTAAGACACAATGGTACAAGCTCTATTCAACCTCTGCTCGACTGCCTGGGTGACATCAGGGACTGGTTAGCTTTACATTTCTTAAGTTTCATGAAGTCTGAAACCATGTTGTTCCCTCCCAATGACACAATCTCGAACCACTGCATCGACCTTACTTTACCCCTGTCTGAAAAACAACAAGTCACAAGTGATAATGAACCCTTCCATGAAACTCAACAGTCATGTAAACATGATCTTTAAATTCTGTTTTTTCCAGCTGAGGCGACTGTCTCCAGGTTATTTTTGGACAATATGTGCTTCAGCTTACGCCAAAAATACACTACACGCGGTCCGCTCCGCTCCGCAGGTCGCAGCTGAGCGTCTCAAACTCCAATTTCCACTACCTCCGCTCAGCTCAGGTCCGCCTGCATGCGCCGCTCCTAGACGCATGCGCGGGATTTGCGGGATCGCGCGATAAATCAAGTGATAAATAAGTAAGTCAGAACAAAACAATTCATTCGGTGGAAGAAGGAGAACAACAGTAGAGACTGCTGCCTTGATCTTCTCTCGTAAATGAGCGACAGGACATGGTTTGAGCAACAGGAAGTGATGTATTACATTTCAGAATAAAATACTTTATTTATTTATTTATTTCTTGTATTGCGTTTGTAGGCGTAGTCATAAATGATAGTTTGAAAGCATTTTTGTACAAATAAATCCGTATAGAGCTAGGATTAAGTCCGCCCGTGGTGATTTTATTTTGTAAATACGGAAGTTGTGCTCGTTCCTTTTCCTGTTGGTGCGACGTAATCTTCAAAAGTTGACTCCGCACAGCTCCGGCGTCCGGCAGAAATAGAAAAATTTCTAATTTTGACGGACTGCCGTCCGCTCTCCGCAGCTCGCCGCCGCCGTGCGGAGCCAGTGTAAACTCTGTCATTGATTATAATGGGTGCGTATTTGCTGCGGAGGTCGGACCGGAGCGG
The DNA here is from genome assembly GCA_038048925.1 of Garcialebias charrua. Classification (NCBI taxonomy): domain Eukaryota; kingdom Metazoa; phylum Chordata; class Actinopteri; order Cyprinodontiformes; family Rivulidae; genus Garcialebias; species Garcialebias charrua. The sequence continues at coordinate 5,210 of JBBPBX010060372.1, forward strand.
GGCGGAGCTGGAACGCGTGTAGTGTATTTTTGGCGTTAGACTCTAAGCTGAAGCCCATCCAAAAATAACCTGGAGACAGTAATTCACGCATTTATTACATCTAGACTTGCTTACTGCAATTCACTCCTGTTTGGTATCAGTCAGACCACCATTGCACGATTACAACTGGTCCAGAACGCAGCAGCCTGATTTTTAACCAGGCAAAAGAGAGCACATTACACCAGTCTTGGCCTCCCTGCACTGGCTACCGGTTCATCTTCGAACCCCTTTTAAAAATTCTCCTGTATGTCTACAAATCGCTGAACAGCCTCGTCCCCACCTATCTCTCTGATTTACTACAGCTGTATTTCCTACCACGTGCTTTGAGGTCAGCGGACCAGGTACTTTTAAGAGTTACAGGAACTCGTCTTAAGCGCAGAGGTGACAGGGCCTTCTCCGTAGCAGGCCCAAGACTCTGGAACAAGTTACCTCTGCTTGTCAGACAGGCCCCCTCCCTCTCGGTTTTCAAATCCTGTTTAAAGACCCATTACTATTCTGTTGCTTTCAACACCAGCTGATCTGTATTTGGTCGTTTTATATACCTGCAATGTTCCCTTATCAGTCAGTACACTCGGTGCAACACATTGACTATGGGAATTGCGCCGCCGCGCGGTTCACCTGAAGTAATACAATCACGCCTTTTCTAAAGGCAGGTGGGCGTCAGCATCAGCAATGAAGCCCCGCCCTCTTTGCATAAAAGGGGCTGATGTCCCACCTTCATCCTCTTTTGCCCTTCACTTCGCTTCACACCTGAACTTCGTAGGACTCTCTGTGACTGGATCGCTCGACTGGAGGTGAGCTCGCTCCTTGCCCTGAGCGTTACAGAGAAACTTTCCTGTGAGCACTGGGATTAGCAGAGCTCAGCTATGAGATGAAATTAGCTGCGCCACGCTACCTGCGTAGCTAACGGCTGCAACTAGCTACCGAGAGCAGCTCGATGTGAGGACTTATTCGCAACGGTTAGCGGACGGCTAACTGGCTACAACTCGACATCTCTCCTCAGCCATGGCTCCGGAGAAATGCAAGAGAAAGTCGAAGAACTCCAACAAGAACAGCAGGCCAGCGAGCCCCTGCTCCCGAGCCTGTCCCAGCGGATGTGGTTATTCCCTCTCAGCGACGACACCCACGAGGCCTGTCCTGTCTGCTTAGGGATGCTACACGCAAAAACTGCTTTGGACTCCCCCAAATCCTGCCCTCACTGCAACCAGCTGTGTGAGGCCGAGAGACGGAGGCGCATGGACTTTGTGGTCAAAGCCATGGGTGGCTCCACCACTGCGCGGGAACCGCTCCTCGACGAAGCGCTCACTCCCACGACGGAGATTGAGGCCGTCGACTTGGAAGACAACGGTCAAGCCGACTGGGGAGGAAACATGGACATGGTGGCCCCCCTGGGGGACTCCACCGTCGGGGATGGCGGAGAATACAAGGACTTCTCCCAGATCCCCGTGGCAGGTCAACCAGAGATTGATGTGTCTGTCCCAGCTCTGTTCAAGTTGTGTCGCAGAGCAACGGACACGTTACGGATAACTTGGCCAGAACTCCCACCTGACAACAGGTAACAAGGTTGGCGGGGAATTTCTTCTTTGCCAAGTAGCAGTCGGCCACGAGGCACAGGATGCCTATTTTTCCCGACTTCCAGACAGAGCTGACTCGCACCTGGGCTGAACCCAGGGCTCCACTGACTTTGCCTCTCTCCCAATTCCTGGACGTAGCCGGAATGGAGGCAGCTGGCATGGCCAATATTCTCCAGATGAGGACACCTTGGCGGCGCATTTAGCCTCCAGAACTTAGGGCTCCAAACCAACTCTGCCTAGCAAGGCCTGCCGCGTGTTGGCCTCTCAGCTCAAAAAATGTTACAGAGCTCAGGGCCTCGCGGTCCGCTCTATGAACGCTTCAGCCATGATGCAGGCATACTTGGCAGAAAAACTACAGGAGCTTCAGTAGACCTCCAACAAAAAGAAGGTGGCCGACATTCTTGAAGAGGCCCGTAAGGCAACAGATTTTGCCCTTCGCCTTCTGGGGACAGCCGTCATCGTTCAGGGGAGAAGTATGGCCGAGATTTTCATTGCTCAGCGCCACCTGTGGCTAACGCTGACAGACCTGCCAGAGGCCCAACGGAACCCGTTCCTCCATCATCCCATCGAGCCAACGGGGCTTTTCGGCGGTGCTCTCGAGAGAATACAGAGCAGGCTGGAACAGAGAAGGAAACAGGCCGAGGCCTTGCATGAGGGGATGCCCAGAAAGCAATTTGTGCAACCCAGAGATGCTAGCGGACACAGGGCCGCACAGCCTCGCCACCACTCTGCCTCACGCCACCCCCCACAGAAACGTCCGGCGCTCGACGGAGAACAGCGGCCCAAGTCCGCCGCAGAACCGTCCCAGGCTGGTCAAGCCTGGGCACGGCACAGATTCGTCCCACAACAGGCAGGCCCACCGAGATCTTCCTCAACGAACAGGGACCGAAAACAGAAGCCGTCCTGATACAGGGCCGCTTTGCCACTTTTTAGGTACTCCCGCCCATGTGGAAACAGGGGAAACCTGAACTGTTTAAGCCAGAATTTATGTGTAAAAAAACACGTTTATCTGGTGTGAATTATGTATGCACAAAAAATCACTCAAATGTTGGTGTAATAAAGACATGTTCTTTTAAGCACAGCAATAAAGTCTCAAAAGCACATGATGTCCTATGTGTCAACTAAAAAAAATACACAGCACCTTTTTTATGCAAACATGTCAGATAAAGGGGGGAGACCAGCATTCACACCTGGCCACCTCAACCCTCATGAGACACGAACGCTCAGGGCAGACAATGTGCTCCCGCTGGCAGCCAGAGGTCTGTCAACACCAAACAGACACTCAGGCAACAACGGAGGGACAGGGAAGTCGCCAAAGGGCAAACGAGAGGGGGCCATTCACCCCCCTCCCGTCCCCTTGACACACACAATACAAATGCCTTCCAGACTAACCGCACACGCAGGTGCCTGGGAGGCATGCAAATCGAGCATGTGGGTCATGTCCACTGTCACCCTTGGTCTACGGCTACAGTTCCACAAGCGGCCACCTCTTTTCACGGGGGTGCTGCCGTCTTCCATAAGCCCAGACAGCACTCATGTCTTAAGAGACGAAATCTCAGTCATGATGCAGAAAGGAGTGATCAGAATGGTCCCTGCTCACGATATAAAAAAGGGTCATTACAGCAAATACTTCCTGGTCCCGAAACGGGATCAGGGCTTGCGGCCTATTTTGGACCTCATGGGGTCTGAACAGAAGAATAAAAACGTACAAATTCAGAATGTTGACACTCAGACAAGTAATTCACTCGGTCTAACCGAGGGATTATTTTTGCACAATGGATCGGAAAGATGCCTTTTTCCACGTCCGTGTCCTGCCTTGCCACAGAAAATATCTCTGCTTTGCCTTCCAGGGTACTGCGTTCAAGTTTTTGGCAATGCCTTTTGGCTTGAAATCTGCTCCCCGGTCATTCACGAAATGTCTGGACGTGGCCTTGGCCCCACTGAGGGGTCAAGGGGTCAGAGTTCTAAATTATCTGGATGATCTGCTCATTCTTGGACTCGACAGAGTCCAAGCACAGGAGCACACAGAGAAGGTGATGTCTCACCTGGAAGCTCTAGGTTTTGTTTTAAACCTGGCAAAAAGCAACCTGACCCCATCCCAGATTACCGTATTTCTGGGAGTACAGCTCAACTCCATACTGTACAGAGCAAGGCTTTCAGAGGCACGGGTTTCATCCCTCCACCTCTGCCTAGCACATTTTCACCTAGGCCAGAGGGTGCCTCTCAAGATGTGCAGTGTCTCTTGGGCCTGTTGGCAGCAGCTATTGTCTGCTTGCCTCTGGCCTTATTAAGAATGTGCCCTCTACAGATATGGATCAACAAACTATGGCAACCTGCCCCCCCTCGACGAACAAAGGGGATACTGATTGGCCCAGAGTACATGAAGGCTCTGGAGCCATGGAAGGTCCCCACAGTGTTCAACAAAGGCGTCACACTGTGGAGAGTGTTGTCACGAGTCCTGGTCACCATGGACGCATCAAAAACAGGACGGGGAGGTCTCTGCAGAAACCAGTATGCCCAAGGGGTCTGGAAACAGCAGGAGGCCACACTTCACATAAACTTCCTGGAACTCAGAGCAATGTTTTTATCTCTGAAACACTTTTACAGGAAAGGGCTGGTTGCGCAACATGTCCTGATAAAATCAGACAACAGGACGACAGTCTCCTTCATGAACAGAGAAGGCGGGACAAGGTCCCAGCCCCTCCTCAGGTTGACACAGAAACTGCTCACGTGGTGCAGCTCCCGAATATGGTCGCTGAGGTCGACCTACATCCCGGGCGAGCTGAATCACGGGGCAGACGCCCTCTCAAGAGGGCCCCTCCTCCCCTCGGAGTCTGGGCACGATATGGGAGGGCCGACGCAGATCTGTTCGCTTGCAGCAACAATACGCACTGCCCCCTGTATCACTCGATAAGGGAGACAGATGCACCGCTGGGGACAGATGCCCTGACGTACAGCTGGCCAGCGGGGAGGCTGTATTACACATTTCCACCTGTTCCTTTGATTCAGGCAACACTGGAGCGTGTACGCCAGGGGGCTCTCTCATTAATACTGATAGCCCCCAGGTGGCCGCAGAAAGCATGGTTCCCAGAGCTGATTTCACTGCTGGAAGGGACACCGTGGCAGCTGCCCCCCCCTCACAGGGACCTGCTGACCCAGGCCCACGGGCAAATCCTTCACCCACGCCCAGAACTATGGCAGCTCTGGGCCTGGCCGCTGAAAGGAACCGGCTAATGGCCTCAGGACTGCCCAGTAATGTTGTAAACACAATACAGGTAGTCCCCGACTTACGAGCGCTCTGACCTACGAGCGTCCGGACTTACGAGCTGGCGAACGAGAAGTAAATTTGTAAAAAATACAGCACTTTTTTGTGTTTTTAGATGAAAGTGTGTTAGCTAACCGTTTGGAAACACGTTTCCGACCATGTTTATGAACTAATATGAATGTTTTTGATGAAAAACGAGTGTTCGTAGTAGCGCTAGCATAAATGTTCCAACTTACGAGCGAAAATCCGGACTTACGAGAACACGTGCTTCGTGTTCCAACTTACGAATTTTCGTGTTATGAGCAACTCGCAGGAACGGAACTCGCTCGTAAGTCGGGGACTACCTGTACAGGGAGCGAGAGCACAGTCCACTCAGACTCTCTACGCTCGCAAGTGGCGTGTTTTTTAGGCCTGGTGTCTGGAGAGGAATGTTGTTTCATATTCCTGTGGCTTAATCCAGCTCCTCACCTTCCTACAGGACCTGCTGGAGAAGGGCCGCTCTTTCTCCACCATTAAGGTCTTTTTGTCAGCCATCTCGGCATGCCACGAGGGCTGGGGAGGTAAATCACATGGTGCCCACCCTCTCATGATACGATTCATGAAGGGCGTGCTGAGGAAGAAGCCTCCAAGCAGGAC
>JBBPBX010060377.1:0-21465 GCA_038048925.1 Garcialebias charrua
ATATATATATATACTGTATACTGTATATATATATAAACTTCAGATTTTTATTATTTTACTAAATGCCAAAACAGCTTCATGTGAGTGCATTTTAGTCCTTGGGCGATCTTATAGGAATATATATACCTCTGGATAACAGTCCTTCGCCAGCAATTGCAGCATCGCCGTTTTTCCGCATTGAACGTCTCCAACAAGAACCAGTTTACATCTGACCACCAGCGGCTGCGTGTTCCTCCTTTCCTTCATGCTGGAAGAGGACGTCCCGGTGCTTCCTGCAGGAGAGATGTGGGCAAAGACGCAACAAAAGAGTCCAGAAATGGTCCCAGTGTGAAGGATCGTCCTCGGTGTGTGTGTGTGTGTGTGTGTGTGTGTGTCGGAGGATGGCTGCAGTTGATCTGATTGAATTTGCCACTGCGGCTCTTTAAACAGGAGCGCAGCAGCCAATAGGAGCGCATCTTCCCAGCATCCCCTCACTGCTGTGAGATGCTGTCAGAGCACCAAGCTGTTCTGTTCAAGCATCACTCAGAGCAGCTTAGAACAACACTTTGTCCACGAACTGGACACATTTGTCTTCTTGATGAACTGATCTCCTCGATGTGAGAAAATTAAATTTAAATTGACCATCAGCAATTCCCTATAGATTTAAGTTTGAACTTTGACCTGCAAGGTGCAATTAACTGATTGATTTGACTGGTCTGCTGGATCCGAGGTCAGTTTGGACAGAGGCATCAAGCAGCTCTCACTTGTAAATGAGTTCTCAAGGCTCAATGAGGCTAACGTATAAATAAAGGTTGAGTTGAATTTAATAGAAAATTAGTTTGTTTTCCTGTAATTGTTTGGTTATTCTAAACAGTATACAGGTAGTCCTCGACTGACGGCGGTCTCGGCTTAGGGCAATTCGATGTTACGTCACGTATCTCATGAAAAAAATAATATTTTTTTTGACAAATCTTATTTTATGTGTTTAAATGTTCTTGATTTTATGTGTACAGCACTTTGTTGCAGCTGTGGTTGTTTTAAAGATCCACTGACATGATTTTTCTACTATTCATCAAATTGCTCAAAATATATATATATTTTATCATTTAAATGTGTTAGTTTTTTGCAAACAAAATGATAAATCACTTTAATTTTGCTTTAAAAGTGATTTTGAACTTCAAGCCGTGTTTAATCATGGGAAATCCGTTTACACCCGAACGCACCATCTGTGACGTAGTGTCCAGAGTGAGAGGCAGAGCTCTGGGCTTGTCACAGTGCGCGGGTGTGAGCAGCTCCACATGAAGGTAAGTCTGATACAGCATCAGACCTAAATTAGATCCTGTTGTTTCTTGTTCCATCACCCAAACTATTTTCTGCTTCCCAAAATGAAGACAAATAGCTCAAATCTTCACATAGATTGCTAAATTTGTCAGGTTTTAAATGTCCGCTATTAAAGAGACCAGGGGCCTCATGTACAAAGACTTGCGTGGATTTCCTACTGAAAAGTGACGTACGGTCAAATCCAGAAAAGTGTGTACGCACAAAAAAATCCAGATGTATCAAACTGTGCGTACACCGGAATCCACGCACATTCCTTTTGTACATCACAATTAACGTGGAACTGAGCGCACGTGAGACACCTCCCCTGACACGCCTTCATTTACATATGTTAAACAGATGCAAATTACTTCCTGCATGTGTGAAGGACATGTTTGTTTGATCCCTGCGCGATCAGAAATCATTTCTAGATTCAGGAAAATAATGAATTTAATATAATATGAGTGAGGAAAATAATCCTAAGTAAGAATAGTAATAAAATGTGTTCATCACGCAAAGAACGAGTGATTGTGTGTCGGTATTTGTGTGTGCGCGCACCCTGCTTTGGTGCGCAACGGCTCATCCATTCATTCTGAGTGAAAATATTAACTTTGCGCACGAGTTTATTACCATAATTACTGTAAACACAGAGGAACTTAGATGTTTGGTAGATCTTTGTTTATTTAATAGATGATATGAAGAAACGGGTCTGTGCGTCTCAGTGGAGAGTTTTCATGACATGACGTGATGTTGGAGTCTCCAAACGCTGCGCGCGCCACAGCCTGCGCAATCTGTTTGTCTGTGAAGCTGTTACTCTCCTACAAGTTATATATGGTGTACTTTCACGTGTCATTTTGGAGAAATCTACAATAAACGCAGATTATGAATCACCTCCACTGCCGTGTAACACCGGCGTGGGTGCGCGCGCGCTCCAAAGCGCGACCACTCAGCCTTTGGAATCATATAGATGAGACATATTCCATTGGACATGAATCGGCTTTGCGCGTCCTTTATTTACTGCGTCATGTGGATGTAATACTTGTTAATCGTGTGTTTGGTGGGAATATTAATCATTTTCACATCATGAACAGTTAATAATAATAATAATAATAATAATAATAATAATAATAATAATAATAATAATAATGAATTCAATTTATAACGCACTTTTCATTAATGGAAATCTCAAAGTGCTACAAGGTGCAACAGAATTAAATGTCAATAAAACAAATAATAAAACAATTAAAATCAACAACAGTATCAGCTATGATCAAAAGTAGAATCATGAGGAGTAGAGTATGCTCGGTTGAAAAGAAAGGTCTTCAAGCCGCTCTTAAAGTCAACCACAGACTGTGGGGCTTCAGTTTCTCTGAATCACCTGTAAGTGTCGCCAAAGGAACAAGAACCACAGAAACGTGCGTACGCCTGCTCTGGGGCTGGCGTGGAAATGTACCTGGATGCGCACATATTCACGTTCAGTTCAGTTTTGATACATACGGGGTTTTGCGTGGATAGTGACGTAAGCAAGGTTTTTGTGCGCACGCACGGTTGATACATGAGGCCCCAGAGCTCTCTGCCTCACACTCTGCACACTACGTCACAGATGGTGCGTTCAGGTATAAACAGATTTCCCATGATTAAACACGGCTTGAAGTTCAAAATCACTTTTAAAGCAAAATTAAAGTGATTTATCATTTTGTTTGCAAAAACGAACATATTTAAATGATAAAATATATATATATTGAGCAATTTGATGAATAGTAGAAAAATCATGCCAGTGGACCTTTAAATGGTTTTATAAATAAATTATTATTATTATTATTATTATTATTTTGAAGCCGATTACGCAGTTCCCTTATCAGTCAGTCACTCGTTGCAACACTATTGCTATAAATTGCGCCCCGCGCGATTACCTGAAGGAATACATTCACGCCTTTACGGCAGGGGGCGTTAGCGTCACCCCAGAGACCCCGCCCTCTGGGTACTTAAGACGCGGACGCCTATCCTACTTTCTCTTTTTGCCCTTCACCTTGCTAAAACCTGAACTTCGTGGGACTTCTCTGTTGTCACATCGCTTGGCAGAGGTGAGCTTGTTCCCTACGCTGAGCGTACAGAGAAATTTCCTGCATATTGCTGGGCTGGCGAGAGCTAGTCCAGCGTTTTTTTCTCCTAACCTCGAAGCTTCTCTCTTTGCAGCTGCTTCGCTCGACAGCGTTAACTGCGCTGCACCGCTACCCTGCTAACGAGTAGCAGGCTAGCCAGCGAAAGCGACGCGACGAGGGAGACGTCTCCGGACAACGTTAGCACTGCTAACGAGCTCGACTCTTCTCAGCCATGGCTCCTGAGAAGGTAAAGCGAAAACCCAAAATTCTAAGAAGACCAGCAGGCCGACGAGCCCAAGCTCCCGTGCCTTTTCTTTTCTGCTGTTCCGCCGCTCCGTTAGCGGACACTAACCGCACAACATGCTACCTGCTAAGCTAACGAGGCTAACAGGCTAGCAGCCACGAGCAGCTCAGCGAGAGGACTTCTTCGGACGAAGAACTCCAGCAGGCCAGCGAGCTCCGGCTCCCGAACCTGCTTCAGCGGATCTGGCTACTCCCCTTTAGCCGCGGTCACCCACAAGGCCTATCCGGTTGGCTCAGGGATGCCACACGCAAAGACACCTGGTGCTTTTCTCGCGGATAACCCCGGAGAAAGGCGAGTGGAAATCGAGTAACCCCACTGCTAACTGGCTTGCTCCCACGGTTAGCCCGGCTAACCGGGAGCACCCATGACAACACGGGACGGATGATCAGCGCTGCTAACACGATTAGCGCGGCTATGAGCGGACAACGAAGGACTCTATTGTGAGGTATGTGAAGATGCTTGGTCTAGCTTGCTAGCTAACCTTCTCATGTTTTGCCTGTTTTGCTATCCTGTGTAGCCGAATCGACGATAGAGTTCATCGCATAACTAAGTTTATTTACCGATGCTGCGCTGCTTGATGGCCCGTTTAGCACCGCTAGCGGGCTCACGAGTACCTCCACGTTTAGCCCTTGCTAACAAGGAGGCTCTCTGACCAGCACAGCCCAGGAGGAGGAATTTCAGCTCACCTGTTCAGCTACACTAACTGGTAGTTTTCCTATGCCTGCAACGAGAACATTGCGACGCTACGAGCTTATGAGGCTATGGATGACTCTCGGACGTTAACCATGTCAGGGCCCGAGGGATCCTGATGGAGTGGACAAGGACGAGCGGCCTCGATGCTGCAGGCCCACCAGGCAGAAAAGCTGCAGGAGCTGCAGGGGACAACCAACAAAAGGAAAAGAAAAGCCACATCTCTGTGCAGAAGTCACGGGTCACCCCAGTACTTCTCCTGCGGTGCAGAGAAAGCAGAGGCCTACATGACCCTGAGATGCCCCTGCACCATTACAGGCGCTTTCACTCACAGAGGGAGAGAAAATGCCAAACTTTTACCACCTGTGTTAGAGGAGCACAGACTAGCTGGTTCAGAACGTTTAAACACACAAGAACACTCAGACGCTTGCGCAATAAAGAGAAGTAGCCGTCCACACACAACAATAAAGTCTCAGACTACTGAGTACTTCCTGGTCCCAAAATGGGAACAGGGCCTGAGGCCCATCTTGGACCTCCGGGATCTGAACAGAGGAAGAAAGACGTGCAAACCCAGGATGTTGACACTCAGACGAGCCATCTGCTCGGTTCAATCGAGAGATTACTTCTGCACTGTGGATCGGAAAGACGCTTTCCTCCACGTGAACATCCTGCCCTGCCACAGAAAATATCTTCGCTCTGCCTTCAGGGGCTCCGCGTCCGAGTTTTTTGGTAGTACCTTTTGACCTGAACACCGCATCCCGGGCATTCACGAAATGCTTGGACGTGGCCCTGACCCCACTGAGGGATTAAAAGGTCAGAGTTCTGAATTATTTAGACGATCTGCCCATTCCTGGACATAGCAGACATCCCAGATTACCGTATTTCTGGGAGTACCGCTCAACTCAACACTGTACAGGGCAAGGCTCTCAGAGGCATGGGTTTCAGCCCTTTACCTCTACCTAGCATGTTCCAGCTAGGCCAGAGAGTGCCTCTCAGGCTGTGCCAGAGTCTCTCGGACCTGTTGGCAGCAGCTATTGTCTATGTACCCCGAGCCCTACTAAGAATACGCCCTTTGCAGATATGGATCAACAAACAAATGTTTCCTGCAGAAAAGCAATCTGAAACCATCCCAGACTACCGTGTTTTTGGGAGTACGGATCGACACCATGTCATACAGAGCACGATTTTCGGAGGAGTGTATTTCTTCGATACGCCTCTGTCTGGCACGTTTTCAACGGGGCCAGAGAGGGTCTCTCAAGCTCTGCCAGCACATTTTTGGGCCTGCTGGCAGCAGCCATTCCCTGCGTGCCACAGGCACTATTAAAAATGCGTGCTTTGCAAATATGGCTAAACATACAAACACGTCCTGCCCCCCCTCAGGCGTGCAAAGAGGATTCTGATCAGCTCAGAGTGTTTGACCGCCTCAAAGGGAGAATCGGAAGCAATCTGCAGAAACCAGAACGCCTAAGGCCTCTGGAAACAATGGGAAACAAGATTACACATCAACTTCCTGGAATTGAAGGTTGTTTACCTGTCAATGAAACACCTTTTCAAAGAAAAGGGGGGCTGATTTTAGGACAGCATGTCCTGGTAAAGTCAGACAGACAGGGAGGGACAAGGTCCCGACCCCTCCTCGGTCTGACACATAGTCTGACACACAAGCTACTCACGTGGTGCGGCCCCAGAATACTGTCCCTGAGGGCGACATACGTCCCGGGCGAGACAAACCACAGGGCAGACGTCCTCTCAAGAGGACCACTGTTAGCCTCAGAATGGCGGCTGAACCCACGGGTCATGGACCAGATCTGGTCACGAAACGGGCGGGCATCCGTCGATCAGTTCGAATGCAAAACCAGCACGCACTGCGCTCTGTGCTTCTCTCTGAAGGAAACAGACGCGCCGCTGGGAGCAGATGCCCTGGCCCACAGCTGGCCAGCAGGGGCGCTATATTACGCATTTCTCCCCGTCACTCTGATCAGGTGACATTGGAACTTGTACGCAAGGGAGCTCTTTCCCTGATATCAATAGCCCCCAGATGGCCACAGAAACCGTGGTTCCCAGAGATAATCTCACTGTTGTCAGGAACACCGTGGCAGCTGCCCCCCCACAGGGACCTGTTGACTCAGGCACACGTGCAGCTCTTTCACCCACGTCCAGAACTGGGGCAGCTCTCAGCCTGGCCGTTGAGAGGAACAGGTTGATGGCCTCTGGCCTTCCCAGCAATGTCATAAACACGATACAAGGAGCCAGAGAACAGTCAACTCGGACTCTCTATGTTCGTAAATGGCGTGTTTTTGAGGCTTGGTGTCTGGAGAGGAATATTATTTTATATTCCTGTGACTTGGTCCAACTCCTCACATTTTTACAGGGCCTGCTAGAGGAAGGCCACTCATTTTCCACCATTAAGGTGTTTTTGTCAGCCATCTTGGCATGCCACGAAGGCTGGAGGGGTAAAAACACCCAGTGCTCACCCTCTCATGATACGTTTCATGAAGGGCATACTGAGGAAAAGACCCCCATCAGGACTTTGGCCCCTGATTGGGACCTACAGTTAGTCCTGGATGCTCTTTGTGAGCCTCCATTTGAGCCTATTAGCAACATTAAGATAGATTTGTTATCTTATAAAACTGCCTTGCTCTGCGCTCTTTGCTCAGCTAAACGTGTGGGTGACCTCCACGTTTTCTTTGTACACCCAATGTGTACTAGGTTTGCCCCTGACGGGTCAAAGGTCACCCTGCGTCCAAACCCCGCATACGTGCCAAAGGTTCCAACTCTAAATCCCAAAAGTCTGGATTTTGGTCTCTCAATGTTTCCTGCCTACCTTGTCCTCTTTAAAGGACAGAGGAGGTGGAATGCACTCTTCCCTGTCAGGGCCCTAAGTGCTTACATTGAAAGAACTGTCAGTTGGAGAAAATCAAACCAGCTGTTTGTGTGTTTTGCCAATCCAGCTGCTGGCAAAGCCCTTTCAAAGCAGCGCCTCTCACACTGGGTGACCGAGGCCTTAGAGAGGGCATACAGCAACAAAGGTCAACAGGTGCCCTCTGGGGTACACGCCCATTCCACTCTAGGCCTAGCAGCCTCGTGGTCCCTTTTTTAAGGGCGTACCAGTTGCAAACATCTGTGCTGCTGCAAACTGGGGTTCAATGAACACGTTTGCAAAGCATTATAGTTTGGATGTCACTGCATGTGACGTCACTCAGGCTGTACTCTTTAACTCAGAGTAGAGAACAGCCAAAACGCCTGATGTATAAGGCTGAAGTTCTCACAAGCATGCATTTTACTGAGCATTTCAAGGGCGTGAATGAATTACGTTCCCATAGCAATAGTGTTGTACCGAGTGACTGACTGATAAGGGAACTGAAAGTTATGCACCATAACTCATGTTCCCTGAAGGAGGGAACGAGGTGCAACACAGTTGGCCCTTTTCAATGCTGAAGCTCAGTGAAGTACACTTGGAGAAAGTAGGATGGGCGTCCGTGTCTTATGTACCCAGAGGGCGGGGTCTCTGGGGTGACGCTGACGCCCCTGCCGTAAAGGCGTGAATGTATTCCTTCAGGTAATCACGCGGGGGCACAATTTCCCATGCCAATAGTGTTGCACCTCGTTCCCTCCTTCAGGGAACATGAGTTATGGTGCATAAGAGTGGCAAAGCAGCACATGAGTTAAAATACTGTGAACTCATATGCTGCTTTGCCACTCTTTGCAAATGTCAATGCTAGAACCTTCAGTTTATTTTATAGATATACTTTTTATACTTTTTATACTACTATGCAAAAACTCAGGACAGTATTACACTTTTATTATTTCATTTTATGCTTATGTTCATTAAATGTTTAGTGTTTTAATGTTGTTGTAAATTTTCATACTTTTATACTACTGTAATAATATAGGAGTTATTGGTCAGTTTACTGACTTACCTATATTTTGGATGAAAGGTCCGAGCAGGTCTTATCTGCACAAACCTTTCACCAATTCGCGAGTTCAACCTTTTTCCGGTATTAAATTGCTTTAAAGTGATTAACCAAAAATGTAATTTCACGAGAGACTTCAATTTATGTTGGTCCACCAGAAAATAGACCTTTTATTGAAATAATCATAAAATTACAATAAACATTTGTATCGATATTAGCTCTGATTTAATAACTACGTTGACAAGAATTCAAATTAAAACAAACAGACAGTTAGAATTTAACTGTTGGCACATTACTTAGTTTCACTGTGTTAAGAAAAGGAAGAAATAGAATGGAAGATAAAAGATTGAAAGCTAAGTTAACCGAAGTTGATTATTTTGAGCAGACAGGGTGGCACTTTCCCATACAGATCTCAGCTGGGCTTCTCACACGTTCAGGACACAATCAACGCCTCGTTACCTGTTGACGATATGTCTTGGAGATAAGAGTTGAAGTTTGTGGACACTAATGGACTGTGTTGTCCAGTTCACGTCCAGATGACCTCCGCGCGTGTGAGCTGATTCAGACGAGCAAGAAGCACGCTTCTCCCGGCAGGAACAGAGCCAACGTCCTGACTGAGTTTCAAAATAAACTTCAGAAAACAAATTCTTTCAGCAGATGAGTGAGTGAGTTACAGTAAGCTTTACTGTAACTCCAGCTGAAACGTGGGTCTAATTGACACAATGACCGTGACGTTTCCAGCTTTTCCAGAGGAGGAAACCAGTTGGTAGCAAGTTCTCTCCTTCGACACTCTAGTGAAAATGCAGGAAGTGTCCCTTTAAGAAGGGGGTGTGACTTAGTCACATACTTCCTGCTGATTGGCTGGTTTAACAAAATAAAAGATGGAAGTTTGATTCCATAGGCAGAAATGTCTCTGACAGACAACAGGAAAACTGTTTACAGAATCGGCCAGATGGCCTGGCCTGTGAGCACAGAGAATATTATGGCTAACTTCACAGACAAAACAGAGAAGGAAGTTGCAAGTTAAAAGTTTACCCTGAACTAGGGCTGTGCGATATGACGATATATATCGTGGGGACGATAGAAACGTGTCTATCGTGCTACTTTCCTTCTATCGTCTCTATCGTGATAAATAAGAATAAAAAAATAACTGTCGCAAAGAAGCTTCATATGTGGTTTTGCGAGATGACGGCGCTGCTTTATGTTTGACGCACGCGCGGGTTTGCGACACATGCTTTACGTTGTTAAACTCGAGAGCAACAGAGCCGCAGGCGCATGAAGCCGGTGTCTCAACAAGGAGAAAACAGCTGCACAGGCAGCCCAAGAAGAATAACTTTTACCAAAAAGAGGGGGAAGCTCACCTTGTTAGCTTCCATTATTTCGCTCCGCTGAAACTCGGAGACAAAATGGGTCCAGAGGACACGAACCCAGAGTCCAACCGAGTCCGAACTCGGGTCCAGTTAACCAATACAAAACAGACCAGAGACACAACAGAACCGCAATCAAACGCAACGTTTTCTCTTTTCTGTTTCTTGCTTTGTTTACTCAAACTTCAGAGCGGATTTCTTCTTCGTGAGTTTCATTAGCAGCTGTTGTTTTACCGCCACCTGCAGGAAAAATTTGGACCAAAGTAGAAAAGGAGTTGTTTGTTTGTTTGTTAGTTTATTCATTTTATAATATGAAATACAACAATTAACGTATTCATAATAGAAAAAAATAAAATGAAAGGTAGCAGATGAAGAATAAATCTTATTAAATCTGCTCCTTATTCATCTAATAACAGTTCAAACAATATTTTCTATAATAACAAAATAAGTAAATAACTCAGTCAATTTTCAATTCACATATATCACACATTAAATTAGATTCATTTATTTTTTTTAGCAATTCATTTTTTACCAGTTTCTTAAATACAAGGAATGATTTGGCTTCCTTAACATTTGTCATTTGTCATTAAGTCATTCCATAATTGTACTCCTTGAATTAAGGTAGATCTTAGGTAGATCTAGTTTCTACTTTGGTCCAAATTTTTTTGTTCTTTTTGTTCACATTCTTATAATTGTAACTATCTGTAGTAAAATAATAAAATAAAAAAACGGTCCAAATTTTTCCTGTACACACACACACACACATCGTGTTGTATATATCGTGATATATATCGTTATCGTGATATAAAAAAGTCCCTATCGTGATATATGATTTTTTCCATATCGCCCAGCCCTACCCTGAACTGTGCCATAATATTAAAACCTGCTTGTTCTGCAGAAATAAACCAGCAGAAGGGTCAAACTCATGCAAGTAACAGATCATCATTAGAATGACAAAAATATACTGTTGATCAATTCTGAATTAACACACATTAAAAAGAAAGTTCAATCTGATTAATTGGTGTCCATTAATTCAAAATAATTGTAACAAAAATGGTGTCCACTTGTTTCCTTGAGAGCTTCAAGAAAGTGTAACACTTAGAGTTTCAAAGAGATGCGGAGAGGTGTACTTGAAGGTCAAGCATGAAGGCCTGTATCACTACACTACTATGCAAAAACTCAGGACAGTGTTACACTTTTACTATGCTTATGTTTATTAAATGTTTCAGTGTTTTAGTGTTTAAATGGTTACTGTTGCACCGAGGGACTGAGAGAAATGCAATTTCAATCCTGTGTATGTCCTGTACATATTGCAGTTCTGACAATAAAGTTGACTTTGACTTTGATAACTTTCAGTTTCCGGCAGTGTCCGGCAGTTTTCGGCAGTGTTCGGCAGTTTTCTGCAGTGTTCGGCAGTGTCCGGCAGTTTTCGGTTAGCTTCGGTTAGCTCCGGCTTCGACAGCCAACTTTGGACAGACCGTGTGTCCGATGAGAGATTGCTTCGCTCGGATACATGAGCTGGAAACGCTCGGTGAACTCTGTGGACGTCTCAAGCCCGGAGCAGCAGCCGTCGATTGCTCCGCCTTATCCCACCACGCCGGCCGGCACCCCCAGCTCACCGCGGGATCTGGTGATCATCCCGGCGTTACTGTCCCTGCCATCAGCCGGCCCCACCGGGGACACGGAGCCGACGGGTGGCGGAGAGGCCTGCTGCGGCCGGGAGCTCGCCTCAATGCTTTGCCTGGCAGCTTCAGATGTTGGAGGGACACCGAGCTAACATGCTAATACGCGGACGAACGGCTTCACCAGCTCCCAGTAAGTTATTACCGTAACTCTATTTCCCTTCATTATGGCTCCAAATGTATGGAGCTAACATGCTAACAGGCCTTCCTGTAAACAATTTGGACCGCGTGAAGCAGCAGGAAGCTGCAGAGCTCGGACGTGCAATGAGCTAACATGCTAACAGACCAAGACAGGCTTCACCAGCTCACAGTAAGAAATTAACTATTTTTTTTCCTTCATTATGGCTCCAAATGTACTGTATGTGTTTATGTAGGGTACTGTGTTAGGATAAGCAAAGTGCTTGGTTACTGTACAATACCTTACATGTACGTGTATAAGTGGCGGCTAGTGTGTACTTCCGACTTACGGCCATTTTCGACTTCCGAACGGGCGTAGGAACGGAACTCGTTTGTAACTCAGGGAGTACCTGTATATATAGTATATAAATGTTTTTGTTGCAATTTTCTTCTGCATTTTGTGCGTTTTGAATCATATATCAAAAGGTTCAGCTTGAACTTCTATTTATGTGCTACTTTTGTCATTTTGCGATACCATTTTGCTATAGCTTTTGGCTACAATTCTCCTTCTTTTAGCTCGTAACTTTGGTTCTTTTAATTATAATTCCTCTCTTTTTAGCCTTTATCTATCATTCCGCTCTACTTTTTGGCTACTATTTTGCTCCATTTAGTTTTCCTACTCCTTTTTGCTTTTGTCTGCCATTTTGCTCTATCAATTCCTGTTCCTGTTTTTAGTTTTCTACATTTGCCTTATAATCTAGCAGTTTATGCTACTTTTTTGCCATCTTATTTTAACTTGTCAAAAAAAATCTGTATGTCTCTTTTATGACTGTCTATTGTTGTCATCATTCTTTGGTGAAACCGGGTCACTCTTGTAAATGAGTCCTTGTAGCTCAGTGGGACTAACCTGTCTAAATAAATGTTGAATGAAAAATTACAATTCTGCACCTTTAGCTTTTAGCAACCGTTCTTTGCCTGTTAGCTTTAACTTTTACTGTTTTTATCTTTTAGCTTCCATTTAGCTCATTTTATCTTCTGTTTTCCTTTTTTTTTTAAATTCATGTTCTCTAACTATTTTAGTTTTAATAGCTTTTTCAGCAAACTCCAGCAAGGTTATTCAGTGTTCACTGTGAAAATGTTATTTTTAGTTCAACTGGAACACCAATCATCTTTGAGCTAAATCATTCACTCGTATTATTTTGAAAATCTTTGTGTTTTCACTTCAATTAATCTGTATTTGATCAGTAACAGAAGCATTTTGTAACTTTTTCTGGTGACATGCAAATATTCCCAGAAAATCTTGAGCCTGTCTCCAACACTTTGACCTTTGTTCCAGTGGTTCTGGTTACTTCGCTCACATTTCACTGATGATTAGCTAAGAAACAACTTGTGATCAGATATCTGGCATGTGGCGTTAATGCCTTCCTCTTCAGCACCTCTATGGCCATACACCTCGGCCTGGTGAGCCCTCACTGATAACCAATCATTGCCTCACAGGATAAAGTCATATATTTTCCTCACTGGAGACACAGACTGACACATCCTGAAGGATGTTACTGCATAGTAACAATGTGGGCTTGTAAAAATAAACAGATGAAGATAAAAATCTAATTACTTCCCTTATCTGTATAATTTACAGACAGTTGTCAAATTACTCGAGGGTTAAAGCATTTTGCTTTTCTTCATAAACAGCCCTCCCATCCCTATTATTTTATGCCTACTGATGGGACTTGTCTGTCTTCTACAATTAAATGGTTACCACCAAATACCCCTAAGAGAGGGAACCAAAAACATCAGGAAAGTTATGAGAAAACATCCTCGTTTCACCTGGTTTATGAGTCAATTCATGCTGCACAGTGAGTTACAATAAGCAATGCAAAAGGCTGAAATTAAAAACATACATATTTACAGGTTTTACAACATATTTGATAGAATTAGAAGCACACATCAAATAATTGTGTAAAATCCTATATTGCAACATGCTGAACAATTTTTTTTTTATTACTGAAAACAGCACAACAGGTCTGGTGTATTTTATGGTGCTGTACATCAATAACCGTAAGGACAGAGAGAGTATAAAAGAAAAGTTACAGAAGATGAACTCTTCTTAACCCCTCTAAAGTACATGCAGCATAAATTCAGACACCTCTGGAAGCACCCCTCTGACTCAGACACAGATGGCTGTGAATAAACAGCAGGCAGAAAGTGACTTCTTCCAATGTGACCTGCACACATCACCAGTCCATCACAGAGGTACACAGTCATGCAACTCTCCGGGGAGAAAGTTTTCTGTTTAACTACTTAACCGAACATTCATTTTTTGTAGACTGTGAGGTCCAGGTGGAAAAAAACACCACAGCGATGCAAAAATATTCATGAAAAATAGGCCAAACAGCTAGAGATTGAACCAAATACCTTGTTCTTGTGAAGCATCATGTTGCAGTAATTTAGACTTCCTTAAAGGAATGTACCCACTGCCTTTTTGTGCAGCATACAGTTGTAGCTGTTTTAGTCAAACCTTGTGCAATCTCATGCAAGATCTCACAAGATGTGTTATATTTATTTATTTTATTTCCTTGCATTATGTTTTGAGATATTTGTGTTTTAGTTCTATTTGTGTTTTAGTTCTGTTTTCTTGTGTCATCTGTTCAGCTTCCCTGGTGCCTCCCCCATGTTCCGGTGGTCAGTTCCCGCTCCTGCCATTCTCACCTGTTCCTCATTGTCTTTCCCCAGGTGGTTGGTTGTCATTATCTGTCATTAGCTTCTCTTAGTTCTGCGTCACTGCGTTGCCCATCCGTGGATTGTGCTTCACACCAATCACTTTCTGTTTCTCCATGTCATGCTCCTGTTTTTTGTGTTTTCTGCCATCTACATCCCGAGTTGAGGTCAGCAGCACGCCACCTCCACCATAAATGGTGTTGGTCTCGTACCTCTTTCCCCCCCTGAGACGCCGGATGGTGGACCAGAATCGCCTCGAAGCCGTACGGAAGTCATTCTCCATGGCCTCTCCGAACTCCTCCCACGCCCGAGTTTTTGCCTCAGCAACCACCCGAGCCGCATGCCGCTTGGACTGCCGGTACCTATCAGCTGCTTCCGGGGTCCCACAAGCCAAAAAGGCCCAATAGGACTCCTTCTTCAGCCTGACAGCATCCCTCACTGCCGGTGTCCACCACCGGGTTCGAGGGTTGCCACCACGACAGGCACCAACAACCTTGCGGCCACAGCTCCGATAAGCTGCCTCGACAATAGAGGCGCGGAACACGGCCCACTCGGACTCCATGTCCCCCGCCTCCCTCGGAACGTGTTCAAAGCTCTCCCGGAGGTGGGAGTTAAAGCTCCGTCTTACGGGAGACTCTGCCAGACGTTCCCAGCAGACCCTCACAATACGTTTGGGTCTGCCAGGTCTGACCGGCATCCTCCCCCACCATCGGAGCCAACTCACCACCAAGTAGTGTTCAGTTGACAGCTCCGCCCCCCTCTTCACCCGAGTGTCCACTTTTGAAAATCTACTTAGGAATTACTCAGTTTTGAAGCAAAAGTTATTTTAACTCAAGCGTGTGTACAAAACTTGAGCTGAAGTCAAACCTGTTAAATATCAGACAATATAAACTTTTTATATTCAACAGATGCCTGCTAAATGGTTTTATGAACCTCAGTTTTTAGCAGCACATAAAGAGACATTTTCTTCCACTGTACAGGACACGTCAGGAGGTGATGATGATGAGGGATCCTCTGGTCCAGCCTGGAAGTTTCTGAGAAGTGGAGAGATGCCACCGCTACTACAACCCAAACTCGGGGGAAGCAGTGAGGAGGCTAGAAGCAGCTCTGTTCAACCATCCAGTTACGTTTCTCTGACTGATTACATTTTTAAATCTCCAAGTAAGAGCTGTCGAGGAAGATGTGAATTGAAATCAGATGTAGAGCTATAACGTAAACAGTGTTTAAATTTTGTGTGTCATTTAGCTCAAGTGTTGTACGTTTGTAACATGGTCATCAAATTTGTTTTTACTAAAATGGTTAAAATAAAGCTGGACTCTGAGCCTGTCTTAAATCAAAATACAATTTTTTGGGGGTGATAATACATCAATAAGAAGACAGTAAGAATTCATTCATTCATTCAACCTTTATTTATACAGGCTAGCCTCGTTGAGTCACGGGGACTCATTTACAAGAGGGACCTGTCTCACTCACACCAAACAACCATCCACTCTCACACTCACACCTAGGGTCAATTTAGAGTCACCAATCAGCCTAACAAGCATGTTTTTTGGTCTGTGGGAGGAAACCGGAGACAGTAAGAATGTGTTGAACATTTCATTTTCTTAAAAGATTTGGTTCACAGAACATTGGTGCTATTCACAGTGCCAAGTCACAACAGAAGTCATCTCAGGGCACTGAACAGAAACAATCAAATGTAACAATAATAAGTCAACAGAAACTTTCATATAAAAATAATAAAATAACAGAAACTTTCATATAAAAATAATAAGTTAACAGAAACTTTTGTATAAAAATAATAAGTTAACACTGTTTATCTGAGAATACTTTTTTGAGTTTAACTTCATCATGTTATAAAAGAGCTACAGTAGTTGGCCAGAGTTTTTTCAGGATGAAATAATTTGAACTTCTGTTTGAATTTTAATTCCATGATCTTTTTCCTTTTTGTTAAATTTACTATGAATTTCTCACAGAGCTATTTTCAACCAGTATATAAATATCAAACTTATTAACTTCAGTATGTTCTTAGTTTTCTTTTCGCATGGGGTACACTTTTAAAAGAGAGCTTTATGTTTGAAAACCTCATGGAAACACATTTCCACATGTCCATTGTGTGATGCTGCAGTCATGTTACTGAGCTCTGATGGGCTAACCTGCTAATATCAAACAAAATTATTATTATAATAAAAAAGAGCAACTTGTACAATCCAGTCCATATTAGCCGCAGGTACAGTATAAAATCAGAAATGGTTCTTGTTGAGGAAAATGATCATATCTGCTTCTCAGGCAGTAATATTTTTTTCATTCATCCATCCATCCATCCATTTTCGTCCGCTTATCCGGGGTCGGGTCGCGGGGGTAGCAGCCTAAGTAGGGAGGCCCAGACTTCCCTCTCCCCAGCCACTTGGAGCAGCTCCTCCGGGGGAATCCCAAGGCGTTCCCAGGCCAGCCGAGAAACATAGTCCCTCCAGCGTGTCCTGGGTCTTCCTCTGGGTCTCCTCCCGGTGGGACATGCCCGGAACACCTCACCAGGGAGGCGTCCAGGAGGCATCCTAACCAGATGCCCGAGCCACCTCAACTGGCTCCTCTCGATGTGGAGAAGCAGCGGCTCTACTCCGAGTCCCTCCCGGATGACTGAGCTTCTCACCCTATCTCTAAGGGAGAGTCCAGCCACCCTGCGGAGAAAACTCATTTCAGCCGCTTGTATCCGAGATCTTGTTCTTTCGGTCATAACCCAAAGCTCATGACCATAGATGAGGGTGGGAACGTAGATCGATCGGTAAATTGAGAGCTTTGCCTTTTGACTCAGCTCTCTCTTCACCACGACAGACCGGTACAGCGCCCGCTTCACTGCGGACGCTGCACCTATCCGCCTATCGATCTCACGCTCCAGTTTTCCCTCATTCGTGAACAAGATCCCGAGATACTTAAACTCCTCCACTTGGGGCAGGACCTCCTCCCCGACCCGGAGAGGGCATGCTACCCTTTTCCGGCTCAAGACCATGGCCTCGGATTTGGAGGAACTGATCCTCATCCCGGCCGCATCACACTCGGCTGCAAACCGCTCCAGTGAAAGTTGTAAATCACGAACTGATGAAGCCAGTAGGACCACATCATCTGCAAAAAACAGAGAAGCGATTCTAAGGTCACCAAAACGGATCCTCTCAACACCTTGGCTGCGCCTAGAAATTCTGTCCATAAAAGTTATGAACAGAATCGGTGACAAAGGGCAACCTTGGCGGAGTCCAACTCTCACCGGAAACGAGCCTGACTTACTGCCGGCAATGCGGACCAAGCTCTGACACCGGTCGTACAGGGACCTAACAGCCCATATCAATGGGCCTGGTACCCCATACTCCCGGAGTACCCCCCACAGAACCCCCCGAGGGACGCGGTCGAATGCCTTCTCCAAGTCCACAAAGCACATGTAAACTGGTTGGGCAAACTCCCACGCACCCTCCAGGACCCTGCTGAGGGTGTAGAGCTGGTCCAGTGTTCCACGACCAGGACGAAAACCACACTGCTCCTCCTGAATCCGAGGTTCGACTATCCGACGGACCCTCCTCTCCAGAACCCCTGAATAGACCTTACCAGGGAGGCTTAAGAGTGTGATCCCCCTATAGTTGGAACACACCCTACGGTCCCCCTTTTTGAATAGGGGAACCACCACCCCAGTCTGCCAATCCAAGGGAACTGCCCCCGATGTCCACGCGATATTGCAGAGTCGCGTAAGCCAACACAACCCTACAACATCCAGAGCCCTAAGGAACTCCGGGCGAATCTCATCCACCCCCGGAGCCTTGCCACCGCAGAGCTTTTTAACCACCTCGGCGACCTCAGCACCAGAGATCGGAGAACCCGACCCAAAGTCCCCAGGCTCCGCTTCCTCAGTGGAAGACGTGCCAGTAGGATTGAGGAGGTCTTCGAAGTATTCCGCCCACCGACTCACAACATCCCGAGTTGAGGTCAGTAGCACGCCACCCCCACCATAAATGGTGTTGGTCGCGTACCTCTTTCCCCCCCTGAGACGCCGGATGGTGGACCAGAATCGCCTCGAAGCCGTACGGAAGTCATTCTCCATGGCCTCTCCGAACTCCTCCCACGCCCGAGTTTTTGCCTCAGCAACCACCCGAGCCGCATGCCGCTTGGACTGCCGGTACCTATCAGCTGCTTCCGGGGTCCCACAAGCCAAAAAGGCCCAATAGGACTCCTTCTTCAGCCTGACAGCATCCCTCACTGCCGGTGTCCACCACCGGGTTCGAGGGTTGCCACCACGACAGGCACCAACAACCTTGCGGCCACAGCTCCGATAAGCTGCCTCGACAATAGAGGCGCGGAACACGGCCCACTCGGACTCCATGTCCCCCGCCTCCCTCGGAACGTGTTCAAAGCTCTCCCGGAGGTGGGAGTTAAAGCTCCGTCTTACGGGAGACTCTGCCAGACGTTCCCAGCAGACCCTCACAATACGTTTGGGTCTGCCAGGTCTGACCGGCATCCTCCCCCACCATCGGAGCCAACTCACCACCAAGTAGTGTTCAGTTGACAGCTCCGCCCCCCTCTTCACCCGAGTGTCCACTTTTGAAAATCTACTTAGGAATTACTCAGTTTTGAAGCAAAAGTTATTTTAACTCAAGCGTGTGTACAAAACTTGAGCTGAAGTCAAACCTGTTAAATATCAGACAATATAAACTTTTTATATTCAACAGATGCCTGCTAAATGGTTTTATGAACCTCAGTTTTTAGCAGCACATAAAGAGACATTTTCTTCCACTGTACAGGACACGTCAGGAGGTGATGATGATGAGGGATCCTCTGGTCCAGCCTGGAAGTTTCTGAGAAGTGGAGAGATGCCACCGCTACTACAACCCAAACTCGGGGGAAGCAGTGAGGAGGCTAGAAGCAGCTCTGTTCAACCATCCAGTTACGTTTCTCTGACTGATTACATTTTTAAATCTCCAAGTAAGAGCTGTCGAGGAAAATGTGAATTAAAATCAGATGTAATGCTATAATGTAAACAGTGTTTAAATTTTGTGTGTCATTTAGCTCGAGTGTTGTACGTTTGTAACATGGTCATCAAATTTGTTTTTACTAAAATGGTTAAAATAAAGCTGGACTCTGAGCCTGTCTTAAATCAAAATACAAATTTTTTGGGGTGATAATACATCAATAAGAAGACAGTCAGAATGTGTTGAACATTTCATTTTCTTAAAAGATTTGGTTCACAGAACATTGGTGCTATTCACAGTGCCAAGTCACAACAGAAGTCATCTCAGGGCACTGAACAGAAACAATCAAATGTAACAATAATAAGTCAACAGAAAGTTTCATATAAAAATAATAAAATAACAGAAACTTTCATATAAAAATAATAAGTTAACAGAAACTTTTGTATAAAAATAATAAGTTAACACTGTTTATCTGAGAATACTTTTTTGAGTTTAACTTCATCATGTTATAAAAGAGCTACAGTAGTTAGCCAGAGTTTTTTCAGGATTAAATAATTTGAATTTATGTTTGAATTTTTATTCCATGATCTTTTTCCTTTTTGTTAAATTTACTATGAATTTCTCACAGAGCTATTTTCAACCAGTATATAAATATAAAACTTATTAACTTCAGTATGTTCTTAGTTTTCTTTTCGCATGGGGTACACTTTTAAAAGAGAGCTTTATGTTTGAAAACCTCATGGAAACACATTTCCACATGTCCATTGTGTGATGCTGCAGTCATGTTACTGAGCTCTGATGGGCTAACCTGCTAATATCAAACAAAATTATTATTATAATAAAAAAGAGCAACTTGTACAATCCAGGCCATATTAGCCGCAGGTACAGTATAAAATCAGAAATGGTTCTTGTTGAGGAAAATGATCATATCTGCTTCTCAGGCAGTAATATTTTTTTCATTCATCCATCCATCCATCCATTTTCGTCCGCTTATCCGGGGTTGGGTCGCGGGGGTAGCAGCCTAAGTAGGGAGGCCCAGACTTCCCTCTCCCCAGCCACTTGGAGCAGCTCCTCCGGGGGAATCCCAAGGCGTTCCCAGGCCAGCCGAGAAACATAGTCCCTCCAGCGTGTCCTGGGTCTTCCTCTGGGTCTCCTCCCGGTGGGACATGCCCGGAACACCTCACCAGGGAGGCGTCCAGGAGGCATCCTAACCAGATGCCCGAGCCACCTCAACTGGCTCCTCTCGATGTGGAGAAGCAGCGGCTCTACTCCGAGTCCCTCCCGGATGACTGAGCTTCTCACCCTATCTCTAAGGGAGAGTCCAGCCACCCTGCGGAGAAAACTCATTTCAGCCGCTTGTATCCGAGATCTTGTTCTTTCGGTCATAACCCAAAGCTCATGACCATAGATGAGGGTGGGAACGTAGATCGATCGGTAAATTGAGAGCTTTGCCTTTTGACTCAGCTCTCTCTTCACCACGACAGACCGGTACAGCGCCCGCTTCACTGCGGACGCTGCACCTATCCGCCTATCGATCTCACGCTCCAGTTTTCCCTCATTCGTGAACAAGATCCCGAGATACTTAAACTCCTCCACTTGGGGCAGGACCTCCTCCCCGACCCGGAGAGGGCATGCTACCCTTTTCCGGCTCAAGACCATGGCCTCGGATTTGGAGGAACTGATCCTCATCCCGGCCGCATCACACTCGGCTGCAAACCGCTCCAGTGAAAGCTGTAAATCACGAACTGATGAAGCCAATAGGACCACATCATCTGCAAAAAACAGAGAAGCGATTCTAAGGCCACCAAAACGGATCCTCTCAACACCTTGGCTGCGCCTAGAAATTCTGTCCATAAAAGTTATGAACAGAATCGGTGACAAAGGGCAACCTTGGCGGAGTCCAACTCTCACCGGAAACGAGCCTGACTTACTGCCGGCAATGCGGACCAAGCTCTGACACCGGTCGTACAGGGACCTAACAGCCCATATCAATGGGCCTGGTACCCCATACTCCCGGAGTACCCCCCACAGAACCCCCCGAGGGACGCGGTCGAATGCCTTCTCCAAGTCCACAAAGCACATGTAAACTGGTTGGGCAAACTCCCACGCACCCTCCAGGACCCTGCTGAGGGTGTAGAGCTGGTCCAGTGTTCCACGACCAGGACGAAAACCACACTGCTCCTCCTGAATCCGAGGTTCGACTATCCGACGGACCCTCCTCTCCAGAACCCCTGAATAGACCTTACCAGGGAGGCTTAAGAGTGTGATCCCCCTATAGTTGGAACACACCCTACGGTCCCCTTTTTGAATAGGGGAACCACCATCCCAGTCT
>JBBPBX010060378.1:0-21465 GCA_038048925.1 Garcialebias charrua
GTAGACGACGACAGTGTGATGTGCAGAGAAGGGGATTTTTGGCATGCCAACACAAGCGTCTTTGGTTATCACTGTTGCGTCGACACCTGGTGAGATATACAAAAAGCCAAAAACTCACCCTCTAAGAAGCGGGCTAAAATAGTTCTATTTAAAAAGGTATGATGATAAACACTAATGGGTGTCTTATATACGCTTTACTTGTGCACAGTATGTTACCATACCATACCAGTTTATTTATAAAGCACTTAAAAATACAGCAGCAGCCGTCCGAAGTGCTGTAGAACAAAAACAAGCACAAAACAATAAAAACAATCAATCTCAATCATATAAATATCAGAACATCACAAGTAAAATAATACAACATTAAAACAGAGATGTGAACTCATTCTGGTTTAAAAGCCAATGAAAACATATGTGTTTTTAAACGAGTTTTAAAAACAGATATTGATGGGGCCTGCCTGACCTTCAGTGGCAGCTCGTTCCACAATTTATGTTGAGCTGAATGTTTATATGTGTTGAATATTATTATACAAAAGTAATTTTATGAGCAACATAAAATTTGATATTTAGTCAAATAAAGTCAAAGCTACACACCTTTTGATCTGTAGTTGGGCAGAAGAGTTCTCTGAGATAGTTGTGTACCCACAGTTCGTTGTTGTATTTGCTCATTCTCTGTTTGGCAAGCAACATCTCTTCTTGGAGATGTTTGAGCCTGTAAGATAACAGACAGATAAATGAAAATGTTGTTATGTTTAATGAAAGATGTTATATAACGTAACAATTATATCTAAATTGAAAGAAATACTAATTATATCACAGCCGGACTAAAGATTTTGACAATATATTTCTGGCAAAACAACATGTGAACACAACCTAGAAGTGATTACTAATTGTTTTGAGCTTGGCCCACTATTCTGCAAGATGAGACACTGTCTCATGCAGCACATTCAGCTTTTTAGATATTTATTAGTGAGCATTGTGGTGACCTATAACACTTGGATATTATGCACTGTACTGAAAACATAAATAGATTTATATGCATGCTCTACATTATAGCTGCTGATGTTATGGAGAAAATATTTGAAGAGGACAGTGATAATTAGCATATTTGTCACTCAGAAGACTTTTTATGGTTTTGATAAACAGGATCTTGTGACCATCAGTAGAAAATAGTAGGTCTCAAAGTGTTACAACTACGAGCTTTGTAAAGACAATCGTTCAGATTAAGATGAAAACACACACACATAGGGCTGCAACTAACGATTATTTATCTGTTCTGTTTCCGCCTCCCTCCTCGGTCTGTTCAAGCCACACACAGCGCGCTGCAGAGGTTTTTTTTTTTTAACTTTATTCAGTCAGCCAGCTTTAAAAACTTTCTACCGGTGAATAAAACTGCTCCGCGGCGCCGTGAAAGAAGCATAATCGCGCGACACAACGAATCGATGATGAAATTCGTTGCCAACGCTTTTAATTGTAAAATTGTTATCGATTCATTGTTGCAGCCCCACGACACACACACACACACACACGGTACACAGGCTTAGCATTAGCTGTTGCTCCGCGGCAGGGCTGGACTGGGACAAAAAATCGGCCCGGGCATTTTGAGCAGAGTGGCCCACCAGGTATTGATGGAAAGAGAATGACGCTCGTGAATGGAAACAAATTTCTTGTGACAGTGCTTGCAAACTGTAATGAAAAGATACTTTTTTATTTAAGTCAGTAATTCTATGATGACCCATGTTATCATGGCACCCTGTCAGAATGATTATAGTCAGAGCAAGATGTGCTAACAGCAATCACTCTTAGATATTGCTTGTATTTATGTCTGTTTTCCCTTGACCCAACAAGGTGCTTAGAATAAAATCATAGTTTATTAAGATGACATAATGGTGTTTGTTAAACAGTATTTATAGGAAACCATACCATACCATGCCTCAAAAAAGGAGGAACCATCACGTAAGACAGAAGTAGGCATATCTGTTGCTTTCCAACACTGACGGAGGTAAAAGAAGTGGATGTTTGAAAAGGTGAAACCAGCAATTACATTGGAATATTTCCTATTCATTGGCAAACAATAGACACAAGCCCACCCCCCAACTTATCACCCCCCCTGTTTAACACCTATCAACCCCCACACAAGCACCCTCAAGGCATTCCCTCCTTGTAAGAAAACCCCCCACAAGCCTGATCATTATCTCAACTGAGCTATTTGTAAAAGCTCTGGTAAAAATAGGATTTTTTTTAAATCCTGGGAGTGCTGCTGTTTAATCATCATGCCTTATCTTAGTTACAAACTCAAGGTTCAGGAATTAGCAATAGCCCATGAGAACATTTTACCAAAAGTATTTTAAATTAGGTCTGCAATTAACAATTATTATAATTTATTAGTCGTTTGATTATTGTTTGCAAAAACATTTAATTTTGACCTCTTCATTTCAAAATAAAAAAAATTGGACGGCGGCGAGCAGGACCCGGTGCTGCGCATCCTCTGCCTTTTATTCACCTTCTCCACACCCACCCAGCCCAGCAGCTGGTCACCTTAGACTCAGAGTCATGTGTATTTTCATCACTTCTTACCTGAAGTTGAGTATTTCCCACGCTCGCATCTGCGGCTGCCGCGGGTCTCCCCCCGCGCCCCTGTCTGCGCCATTTCTCGGCCTCATCATCCACCTGCAGACCCCCGCTGTCGGGACCACCTGTGGCTGCTGCTGCCGAGGTGGCCGCAGCAGCCGCTCCACAGCCACCACCAGCAAACATCTGAGTTATTTTTATACATTTTGTAGCATCTGCCTGAAGGGCTCGTCTCTTTTTAATCCTATTTTTTTCGGCGCCTCCTTTTCGCTGCTCTCCATGCTGTTGTCTTCTCCTCTCTGTCGTGTATGACTGATTGATTGGTCTAAGGGGAGGGGCTGATCTGGTCGGACGGGCCGCCCCGCCCGCCAAAGAGTGCTGAGAGATTTCATTGGATTAGCTCGATGTCGTTCAAGAAAATCAACCAATCGGCCGTCGCGATTGACAAAAAATAGCTATAATTTATTTTTTTGGTTCATGACAGTCAGGACCGCCCGAGCGGCCCAAAAATCACCGACGGGCTGACCGGCCCACCGGGGATTTGCCCGGTACGCCCGATTGCCAGTCCAGCGCTGCTCCGCGTTAGCATTTCATAAACATCAAATCATGTTCATGCAGAGCGCCACTTCTTGCAATGCCGAAACTAATATTGAACAGGTTGAACATTAATTCTCAGTTAACACAAGCTAATCATAAACAATAAGCCTGCGCTAAATCGTGTTCAAGCCGTGAAAAAAAAAGTTAGCACAGGCTGTAGCTAAACAATCGAGGTGCATAAGAAAACGTCTTCATACCGAATGCTAATAAATAATTTAAAAGACATCAGTCTGTTCTGTACTTACACTAGCGTCATCTGCAGAACTTTGACGAATAGATGGAACAGCACCTTTCTTAAGCAGAAGTTTTTGTGCAAATCTGGCCTGGTACTGTTGGTAGTTGAGAAATGAGTCTGTTGTGAAATGAGCTGCGCAAACTACAACTTTCTTCGGTAATGTCGCCGGGACATTGCCATTAAAAATAAAATTAAGCCACGCATCTCTGCTCTCTGAGACTGGAAGAGTGCATCGACACACGTTGTGTAATGCAGCCAACAATGCAACATCAAACTTTAGGAGCCATTGTGCTGATATGAACTCAGGAACGACCGCAAGGTCTTTTATACTGAAATGGGTGGAGCATCACCAGGGTTTGCTAGGTGATGGGGCGGGACAAATGGTTGGGGTGGGTTGTGGTTGTGGGTTGTGGCAAACCGCAGGAAGTGAAAATGAAACGATTCTATTAAAGGAAAATAAATATACTTAGAGTAAATAAACCACTGGGTGCATTTTTTTGGCCCTAGGACTGTTTTTTTTATGAAGTACATACCCAAAGTTGAGTAAAAAACCCATTAAAAAGTGAATTTTGAATATGTGGTCCCCTTTAAATGAATTATGGAGAGTGCTTCATTTGCCTTACTGATTTCATTGAACTGTTCAACATTATAATATTCACTACCCTTTGAACAAACCGGATTCCAAAAAAGTTGGGACACTAAACAAATTGTGAATAAAAACTGAATGCAATGATGTGGAGATGGCAAATGTCAATATTTTATTCGTAATAGAACATAGATGACAGATCAAAAGTTTAATCTGAGTAAATGTAACATTTTAAAGGAAAAATATGTTGATTCAAAATTTCACAGTGTCAACAAATCCCAAAAAGTTGGGACAAGTAGCAATAAGTGGCTGGAAAAAGGAAATTGAGCATATAACGAACAGCTGGAAGACCAATTAACACTAATTAGGTCAATTGACAACATGATTAGGTATAAAAAGAGCTTCTCAGAGTGTCAGTGTCTCTCAGAAGCCAAGATGGTAAGAGGATCACCAAATTCCACCATTGTTGCGCAGAAAGATGGTGCAGCAATACCAGATTGGTGTTATCCAGCATAAAATAGCAAAGACTTTTAAAGGTAGGGTCTGCGATTTCTGGAACACGCTGGCACTTAGAAAAATTTTGAACAGAGACCTTTCTCCCTCCTCCCCATTGCACTCTGGCTGACCTGCAACTCCGCCTCCTTAGCTCCTCCTCCACAGCATGGCCAGTCTCGTGAACGCGCATGCATGTAAACAGTTGTAATGGCGTCGGCGTAGTCACCGGTAAGAGGATGGACTATTTCCTTCTCAAATCTTTGCGTATTTGTAATAAAGTATCGTAAATTATGTATAACCCTTTCAATAAGTTATGTGTAGCTTTTACTTTGCTGCAGTGTGACATTTTATCTGTGTTATGCATCTAGTTTAGAAACAGAGGATTGCTTATGAATGTGTAAGCTATCTGTTATATAAATATGTTTAGCCTATATAAACGTACATATTTATAGATAAAGAATATATATATGGATGTACTATATAGATATATATATATATATATATATATATATATAGATATATATATATATATATATATATATATACCATAATATATACACACACCCAGATATATAGTATATATATTTATATATATACATACACACACACACACACACAGATGTACACGTTTCAGATCATATATGCTTTCACTCTTACTTTTTTTTAGACATATTTTGCTGTTTATCTTTGTTTTATGAACTTTCTTTTACAATATTTGTTACTTGTAGGATCACATTCAAAATCTGGATCTTCAACAAACACGGCAAGTGTTGGAGCAGTGTTTGGAACGTGATCCAAGTTTGATTTTTGATGTCCTCAGCCATTTCAGACCTGCTTCACCAGCAACCATCCCTCCTTTACCTGGACAACCTTCATGGTGCATCTGCCGTAGATGCAGAGAAATGCCGTCCGTGGTAGAGATGAAGTGCTGCAACCAACAGCCGCATCTGTGCATTTCGACCGTACCACACATGGAAGCATACATTTTGAATGCAGGAGTTCTTCGTCTCGCCAGAAGAATCTGGAATGACCTTCGTGCTATAATTGACCTTCAAGATCATGGGAGGACAACAGGCAATTCCGTCATGCAGCATACAGACAGTTTGTAGCGTGGCAGTGTGGCACTTTGGGTCCCGGACACGAGTTGTCATTCCAAGCTGCTGTGTGTGGGTCATCAGAGATCGCTTTCCAGATCCTCACGGACAATACCGGGGATTTATTCCCAGAAGGGTCTAGTTAAAATGTTGTGTAGTTGCTGTGTTGTGTTCTTTTCACTAGAATAGCAGTTATTCATTTAAAATATATATTGTAGTTTGCTATTATTATTAATAAAGTGCTTCTAATTGTTTTTTTATATAATTAATTCTTTAGAACTAGAAGGCTCACTTTAGCATTGCACATTACTGAATTATCTTTTGAATCATTTACCAAACAGTTCCTTTCAGTATGAATCAAGCAAAATCACTGGGTCAACAATGGTCATAATGAAAATGAAAATCACAAAGCCATGAAGTTGCAACTTAAAAATAGACTTTATTTTTACATATGTGAGTACCGGTATTTGCATTTCTGCTCTGATATGATTGCTCCACGAGCATCTATGACTAATGTTTTACCTGTTGAAAGAGCAAAAATAAGTTAATGTGTAAATACATTATTATTCTTAAATTATTTAATCCTGAGGGAGAAAGTTATATAAATTTAACAAAAAGAATAATCCAGGTTGAAAAAAATCAAAAAGAAAAAGTGCATTGGTGACTTGTTACAAGTATTTCTTACCATTGGCCTTTGCTGACTTGTGTCTCCAAAAGCTCGTGAGTTGTGGGAGCTGGAATACCGGACAGGACACCGTACTGACGTGGGTCAGTCGCTCGCATTGTAGTAAGGCGAGGCAGCCCATGTCCAGATGACACCCGTTTTCTGACAATGGTCCTCTGAATTTCTGCAATGTAACTGTAGTCCTTCTCCTCCTTCACAGCATACAAACTCCACTTCCGAGACTTCTTATTATAGAGTTTGTGATATCTGAATGTAGATATTAGACAGAAGATAAAAACAGACGAAAGAAGATAACATAATAGCTATATGCCTTCATTGATAAGATAAGGTAACAATAATCTAATTATTATCATTACATCTTCAACAAATATATTTTTCTGTACAGTTTAGTTTATTAATATTAAAAATTAAAGATTATAATTATTTCAACAAGGGTTTTGCATAAAAACTTGGCATTATTTACTGGAGATAATCCAGTCTGTCTGTTAGCAAAGGACCTCATGAATTGCTGGATTTTAA
Source organism: Garcialebias charrua (assembly GCA_038048925.1). NCBI lineage: Eukaryota > Metazoa > Chordata > Actinopteri > Cyprinodontiformes > Rivulidae > Garcialebias > Garcialebias charrua. The sequence goes on from JBBPBX010060378.1 coordinate 6,783, forward strand.
GTGTTTATCTCTTACATTACCGGTACTTGATTTTATCACTTGTTTTTTATCTTTAATTTTAGCTGCACTTTGTAGCACTTTGAGATTTTTGTTAATAAAACGTGCGTTATAAATTAAATTCATTATTATTACCGTATTATTATTAAATTAATATATTAAAATTTAGCAAGAAGTGTGTTAAACACACACAAAAAAGTAAACAAAGAATCAAGCGCGTACCCACTCAACACAAACTCACTATGAGCGCGTGATTTTATATTAATTTAATATATTAAAATTTAGCAAGATGCAGGTACCGTACGTTTAACACACACAAAAAAACATGTTACCGGTAGCTTAGCTAGCGGTACCAGGCGACACACGAAGGCAGACATCTTCGTACGGTACATTAAACAAAGAAACGCGCGCGCACTGACAACAAACTCGCTGTGAGCTCGCGATTTTATATTAAATTAATCTATTAAAATTTAGCAAGATACAGGTACCCGGTACGTTTAACACACACAAAAAAACATGTTAGCTTAGCTTAGCTAGCGGTACTGGTACTAGGCGACACACGAAGGAGACATCTTCGTACATTAAACAAAGAAGCGCGCGCGCACTGACAATAAACTCGCAGTGATCGCGCGATTTTATATTAAATTAGTCTATTAAAATTTAGCAAGATACAGGTACGTTTAACACACACACACAAAAAAAAATGTGTTAGCTTACCTGCCGGCTCACGAAGGCACGGAAGGTGTCCAGTTTCTCCTGGTAGTCAGCGGGGAGCTTCTGTGACATGGTGGTCCGAGCCCTGATGGAGAGGTCGTTGCGCTTCATAAAACGAAAACACCAGCTCGGACCAGCTTGGAACTCCGTGATGCCCAGGTCCCTGGCGAGAGAGATGGCATGGAGGCGCAGTTGGATGGTGGAGACCCCTCTCCCCCACGCGTGCTCCGAGAGAACCCAGGACTTGACAGTGTCCTCCTAAGCTGGCCACCTGGCTCGCTTGCCCCTGTTCGCCCGCTTGGTCCGCTTCATGGCCTTGATCACCGCCTCGGACTTCCTCCAGCCCCGGATCACCTTTTCACTGACCCCGTATTGGCGGTCAGCGGCTCGGTTCCCGTGAACCACGGCAAAGTTAATCACGTCCAATTTAAAATCCGCCGTGTACGACTTCCTTTTTGGAGGCATGGCTGCTGTTGTCTCGTTGTTCTGTTCTCTGTTGTTCAAGTGTTGTTCGCTGTTGCTGCATCTGTCCTACTCCCACAGAGATGAAGCCGGGGTGATGGGCTTTTATGCTCAATACACAAACAGGTAACGCCTCCAGGCACGTCTGCAGGTACTGTACCGGTAAACAGACTACAGTTCTCTTTAGCGCCCATAGCAGCCAAAACTGGTACTGCAAACTGTACTGTCCCCTAGCGGCTGAACGTGGTACTGCACTACTCCCCTAGCGGCCGAAAGTGGTACTGCACCCCTTTCTGCCAAAATGAAAAACGGTCACAACTCAGCCAAAAATTGGCCTAAAAATATGGAAAAAAATCCATAAATAGGTCGCACCGGTGTATAGGTCGCAGGCCTTGAAAAAAACATTAAAAAAGTCTGACCTATACACCGAAAAATACGGTATGTTGTTCAGTGTCAGGAGGGCTGTGATCAGTCTTATATCGGGGAAACTAAACAGCCACTGGCCAAAAGGATGGCCCAGCACAGAAGATAAACATCATCAGGCCAGGACTCTGTGGTCTACACTCATCTCCAGGCCAGTGGTCACTCTTTCAGGGATGAAGATGTTCACATCCTTGATAGAGAGGAACAATGGTTTGAGAGAGGAGTAAAGGAGGCCATCTTTGTGAAAAGAAACCGTCCATCATTAAACAGAGGTGGAGGCCTCCGGGTTCAACTGTCCCCCTCTTACAATGCTGTTATTGCTAGTATCACTCAGCCCTCTGTGAATAGCAAACAACCATCAGGGTGCTAACGATCCATCGTTAGGCTGATGGTCCTCCTTGATCATGTGAGCAGCTGGTTTCGGCTGTCATCAGCCAACTGGTTGATCCACTGTGAGAGGGTGTTATTTATAAGACTGAGCTGAATACAGCACCTCAGACTGAGGAAGTCTTTCAGACGAAAGACGAAACGTTTCTACAATTTTTTTGCTTTGTTTGTTTAGTTTTTTGAATGTCCAGAGGACCAGACTTAGCTTTTTTAGAACTAGTTTAAGACTTAATTTCTTTTATTCATTGGTTATTTTGTGATTAGTAAAAGAGGGTGTACTTACTGTTTTAACCACAATAGTATGTGACTGATTAGTGCAGAGGTGACAGGGCCTTCTCTGTAGCAGGCCCAAGACTTTGGAATGAGTTACTTCTGCTCGTCAGACAGACAGGCCCCCTCCCTCTTGGTTTTCAAATCATGTTTAAAGACCCACTACTATTCTCTTGCTTTCAACACCTGATGATCTGGGTTTGGTCATTATATTTATTATCTGGAATGATTTTATGTCTTGAAGGGGTTTCTCAACGGTGTTCAATGACCAGTCTCTCTTGTAAAATGATAAAGATTTATTGAACAGACACAGGTTAACAGATTAACAGAGGTACATGTAACACCCAATGAGCTTTATACACTGGTAAGCAGGCTAAAATACAGAAGACTAGATTCATCTACTGGAGCTGGAGAACAGTAATTAATGACAGAGACTGAAGTAGTTTTTTGATGGTACCATGTATTATAATAAACAAGAAGCAATAACAAACATGTAAAATAAATAAACAAAAATAAACCAAACACCACAAAGTATGTACAAATTGCTGCAGCAGTTATTGTTCTTAGGTGCACTTAATACTGTTGCAAAAGAAAGAAATCAAAATCAATACAAGCTCTTTGTCAGAGAAAAATAAGGAAAAGTCCATCATCAGCTGTGCCAACAATCCAGGTCTTTGACACAACTAATTTTCCCTAAGTATGAGTTTTTAAAGTTTAGAGTGTTCATGGAGTTTTGAGTTTATATAAGTTCAAGCATGAAGAGATGTAGTTTGAAGAATCCAGTGTTGGAAGCTGTTTTTGTGAGGGCAAAGATAGTTAAGGAGATGGGCCTTAGGCTGTATTAGCCTCCTACCAGACCATGGGTAGAGTTCAGTTGTAGGCTGGGATTCTGTGCTCCCAGCTGTGCAGTTGGTTAGCTCGCCATCCACAAACCTCCAAGCTGATTGATGAGGTTTGAGGAAATCCAAGTTCATTCAAGTCCACCTGGCCTGTATTAGACAAACACGACTTGTAAGGTTCTATACATCAAGCTAATAACAAAACCTAAAGTTAATAAAAGCTTGACCATGTGTACACAATATAAATCCAAAATAAACTAATAAATCCCAAATAAATACATTATTAATATTTACAATGGAACACTACTGTTCAGTGTTTGTACATAGAACAAAGCAACAATCCATAATAGGCATACAATGCAATACAGACAGTGTTGGGCCTGCAAAAAGCTAAGCACTAGCAGCTAATGCTAAAACAAACAATTCAGACTCACCAATTCCAAGATAATTTCAGACTTAGACTGATGAAACTTTCCTCTGTGTGTTTGTCGTCCGATCTAAAGATTTTACATCAATACATTTAGTCAAATAATACAGTAAAAACACTAGAGACCAAAATAACAAATTGTTTGTAAAAACCACCTGGTAGTATCCATCCACCTGCTTCCCTCAGCCATCTGATTGAGAGGAAGTCAGTGCAATTTCTACCTTTCCTCCATGGCTGCCATTGGTTAACACAATCACATGACCTGTGAGATGTGGAACTACTCTGTGAGCACATGACTCAAGTGGCACTCACAGACAGCAGAAAGTGGGACTTTAAAAAAACAAATAGGTTTAGGGGAAAGAAATATATATGTACTGTACATGTAGTTTTTACCCCGGGCTACACCCTCCCCCCTTTAACCCATGCATGTCCCAATGCATGTTAAACCTAAATGATTTGGACAACCGAGGGATTCGAATCTGGTGCAGTCGATGTACCCAGAGCATTGGACAAACTATGCAACATGGTCTGAACTACAGAGATCAAAGGGTTCCCTAAAGTAGTATACTGCAAACGCTTGGGAGGTGCTCTATGACGTGTTGAGCATCTTATACTAGACTCAGTATCAGGCAAGTCATTTATGCAATCAAAGTTAGGTGAGATAAGATGTCATAATTATGAGATATTATCACATAATTATGAGATAAGATGTCATACTTATGAGATATTATCTCATAAGTATGAGATAATATCTCATATATCACATCTATTAGAGATAATATCTCATATATCACATCTATTATGCGTCACCACTGACGCGTCGCGTATGTTACGCGTCAGCGGTGACAACCCGGAAATGGCCACAGGAGCGTGCACGGTAGGACTTAACAAGATTAACACTTAAAAACAATTATTTCTTTGCTGAAAATTATAGCAAAGATGTGTCTGAGCTGAACTTTTCCTTAATAAATGCACGTACCGGTCAAATCAGCTGAATTAAAAAAAATAGTTTTGCTACGTCGGTGCTGCGAAGCGTGCACGCGCAGCGAGCGGATACGCTTCATTTCTTTAAAATTTAACAAGATATACACCTTGTAAAAATATATATGTTTGCTGACATTATAGCAAAAGTGTTTCTGAGCTGAACTTTTCCTTTAAAAATTAACGTAATGTTCAAATCAGCTGGATTTAAATTGTTTCGCTTTGATGGTCTTCCAAAAGTGTGCGCGCACTGCGAAAATAAATTATAAATAAATCGAATTTTTGCTCGAACATCTCCTACAGCTAACAGGTTGTAAATGTCCATCCAGTGATTACTTTCTGTAAGTTTTATCAAAATCTGTCCTGTGGTTCTTGAGCTATTTTGCTAACAGTAAAACACTGAGCTAACAGTAGTTCAGAGCTCCAGAGAGCAGGAGGCCGTGCTGCGACAGAGTGAGTCAGACCAGAGGAGGCTGCGATCGGACACATGAGCTGGGAACGGTCGGTGGACCCTAGCGGCCGAAAGTGGTACTGCGCCCCTAGCGGCCGAAAGTGGTACTGCTCCATTTTTTTCTTCATCAGAATGAATGCAAACTGTCATATCTCAGACAAAAATTGGTCTAAAAATATGGGGAAAAATCCATAAATATGTTGCTTGGCCCTATAAGTCGCAGGGCATGCAAATTAGGCAAAAATGTGCGACTAATAGGCCGGAAAATACGGTAGATGTTTAACAACCCGTTAAATATGCAGGAAATGACATCAACTGTACTTTACAGTATTTAAAATTTTATGGGGCAGGACCACCCAGAACCCCACCAGTGTGCCTCCCCACCCCCCCACCACACACACACACATTACAAATGATGATGCCAATGGTCTTGTCTGAGTTCAAAAGCAGAAAAGTAAGGGTCATTCAGTTTTTTTTATATCTTTGCATGCTTGTCATCGAAGTAACTGATTGGATTCACATGGATAACTGTATCATCAGCATAAAAAATGAAAACGTATCCCATGCTGTTTAATAACTTTACTAATGGAAGCATACATAAAGCAAATAGTATTGGTCCAAGCACTGAACCCCGAGGAACACCATGACTAACTTTGGTGTATGAAGAAGATCCATTATTTACATTTACATAATGTATCTAGTGATATAAACCATTTTAGAGCCGTGGTCTCAACCAAACATCCTCCTTCTCTGGGAAGGAATGTTTAGATTGATTTAATCAAATCTCGGCGTCACACTGACTATGTTCTGACTCTCTCAAAGACAAGACATTCATCAGCTGTTGGAATACTTTGGACTCTTACAAAAGCATGTGTGTGTGTGCATGTGTGTGTGTGTATAGTAGAAACCGTTTTTGTTGCATTGAGTTGAAGTGTTCAAAGAGGAGGATAAAATCCTTTTTGACTCAGCGGTCAGAGTCCTGTATGGAGGTTAAATCAATGGAATCTATATCATGTAACTGCAGACGTCACACACTGGCCTGTGTGTGTGTGTGTTTGTGTGTGTGAGTGTGAGTGTAACGGAGGTTCTGGATGGGCGGTGTAAGTTGGAGATCCACAGAGGTATTTTTCCTAAAGCTGACTGTAATTCCTTGTTCTTTTGGGTGAGGCTGGTCAGGATGAGGACTGTACTGTTTGTTGTTGTCCTGCTGCCTGCGCTGATGGTGAGAACCCATCCAACACCAGGTGAGAAAAGACTTTAATCAACTCGTCTTCATCCAGCAGGAGGACGCAGGAACTTCCAGACATTTAACTCAAAGAAAGCCAGCGCACAGTTTCTCCTCTTCGAGAGCTGCAGACCAGACCACGTGGAGCCTGACTGTAGTTTTATGGTGTTTGTTTACATGAAAATTAAAATGTTATTTTTAGGTTTGAAACTCATAAATGTCAAGAAGTGATCATTTAAACATTACAGAGTACAAACTGACTGGTTTCCAGCAGCTGTTTGCGGTTTACAGACAAAAAGTGACGCAGCAGAGCCAAACTTCCAGCAAACCGACTGCACTCAGTTTAGTTTCAGATGGTCAAGATGGGTGAACTCTGGTGGTTCTGCTGTCTTCGGGAGCTTTTGGGCTCACAGAACTTCATTCGTCTGCAAATCCCATTACCATAGGTTCTGTTCAACTGATTAGAAGCAGAACCGGAGACCTGCCAACTAGTTCTTGGTTCAAACTTTGATCTAAACATCAGTCTGTAGCAGTGTTGTAATGCTAAATTACCTTTTTAGAATTACTAATGTTCAAAGTCAGGATTTTGGCACACAATTGTGGTCTATAGATTTTCATGCCTACTTTCTAACTGTCTTTTTTTTGTAATTTGTGTACATTTTACTGGCCTCCTTATCTGATGGAAAATATTTTAAAATCCTTCTTAAGTTTGAGGTTTGATTTTTGAGTTCAGGTTCATCAGTGGTTCCATTTACACTGAGTTTTATATCCATTTATGTTTCAGCTGCTCTGCACTTATTCAATTTCCTCTATATAGGCTAGCTACTAATGCTAACTCTATTGATGATAATGCTAACGTTGGATAAATAAATATCCTTTCATCATCTGCTTACGCAAATAATAATAATAATAATTATAATTAATTCAATTTATACCGCACTTTTCACTAATAAAAATCTCAAAGTGCTACAACAAATAAAACGAGTGATAAAAACAAGTAAAATCAATAATAACATCAACTAAGATTAAAGACAGAATCATGTGGAGGCAGAATAGGCCTGCTTAAAATAAATAAATAAATAAATAAATAAAACAAGTGATAAAATCAAGTAAAATCAATAATAATATCAACCAAGATCAAAGATAAAATCATGTGGAGGCAGAATAGGCTTGCTTAAAAAGAAAAGTCTTTAAGCCGTTTTTGAAGTCAACCAGTGACTGTGGAGCTCTCAGGTAGTCAGGGAGGGAGTTCCATAGGCGGGGGGCAGCCACACAGAATGCCCGGTCTCCCATGGTCCTTAATTTGGTTCGTGGAATGTGAAGTAGATTACTGTTCTGTGATCGTAGAGACCGGGTGGATGAATATGGTGCAAGAATGTCCTTTAGATAGTCAGGTGAAGTTCCGTGTAAGCATTGGTGTGTAATGAGAGCAGTTTTGTACTGAATTAGGAAGCCAATGGAGGTTATGGAGAATGGGCGTGATATGTTCAAATTTACGAGCTCTCAATAAAATCCTTGCTGCACTGTTTTGAATATATTGAAGCTTCTGAAGATTTTTGCCAGGGATTCCAATAAACAGGGAGTTGCAGTATAATAAGCCACTTTGAGAACACAAGAAGATTTTTAACCGGTCTTTTACTTGCAAGCGTAGACGGTCACAAAAACAGGCTTTCACAGATGTACAAAGTTACATGCTTATAGCCTCGTCAGTGAGAATCTACGCCGACCAGTGCAGGAAGTGTTTTTATAATCCTTAGAAGCAGGATCAAGACAACCTTGGCTTTACAGCTTACAGACTCTGAGCCGTCCTTGGAGTTTATCGCTTTACCTAAATTCCCTTGACAGCTAATTCCACTATTGTTCATTATACAGTACTACAGCTAACGCTATCAATGCTAATTCCACTAATATTATTTTGTACTACTGCTGATGCTAATTTGACAAGTGCAAATTCTACTAAAGCTAATGCTAATTCTATTGATGCTAACTCTACTACAGCTAATGCTAATTCTATTGATGCTAACTCCACTACAGCTAATGCTAATCTATTGATGCTAACTCCACTACAGATGCTGCTAATTCTATTGATGCTAACTCCACTACAGCTAATGCTAATTCTTCTGATACTAACTTCATTACAGCTAATGCAAATCTTTTTTTTTTTCCTTCTTCATTCAGCTTCTCCCTGCGTTAGGGGTCGCCACAGCGAACTAGTCGCATGAAGATTTGGCAATTGTTTTTACGCCGGATGCCCTTCCTGACACAACCACAGCCCTCTGTGTGGAGCAGAGAGCTGATATCTAGGGTTCCCGGGGGAGCAGATGGTGTGGGTTAAGGGCCTTAATCCGATTGGCCGTTCAAGGGCCCAGAGTGGGGCAGATGAGGGTGGAGACAGGTGTGACCGCTTCACTTATCCCACCCACATTTTTGATGTTGTCGGTACCGGGGCTTGAACCTGCGACCTTCCGATCACAAGCTCACCGTTTAACCTCTGCGCCACCACTCCCTAATGCAAATCTATTGATGCTAACTCCACTTCAGCTAATGCTAATCTATTGATGCTAACTCTAATACAGTACAGCTAATGCTAATTCTATTGATGCTAACTCCACTACAGCTAATGCTAATTCTTCTGATACTAACTTCACTACAGCTAATGCAAATCTATTGATGCTAAATCCACTTCAGCTAATGCTAATCTATTGATGCTAACTCTAATACAGCTAATGCTAATTCTATTGATGCTAACTCCACTTCAGCTAATGCTAATCTATTGATGCTAACTCTAATACAGCTAATGCTAATTCTATTGATGCTAACTCCACTACAGCTAATGCTAATCTATTGATGCTAACTTCACTAATAATTCTATCCACCTTATTCTTGACCTCGCGCCACTACCCATAATTCATAGCGGAAGCCGGTTTTGTACTTCCGCCCGCGGCCCCGCGCTGTTGTTTTCCGTTGTGGTGTAACACACTTGCTAGCGATTTAATTATTTTTACACACAAGTTTCCATTACCGTACTTGACGTATGGCAGTACATCAGAGGTGGATACATTGCAAGGATGTATTAAAAAGCTACGAAGATAAGACGTCAACTGTGCCCCACCCATCACTGCTCACGGACTGGGTAGATGACATGAAATTATGGCCCCGAATTACCTACATAGACATTATTAATTACCTTGTTTTTTCTGAAGGCGTCGATGGCGAGGAATTGAGGAATTATAAAAGCACAGACGTGTATAATTACCTCCACAGCAACAAAATCGGTACAGTTTTGCTCAGGAAACAAGGAGACTTCATCTTTATGAAAGCAGCTGTTGATGCTAACTCCACTACAGCTAATGCTAATTCGTCTGATGCTACTCCACTACAGCTAATGCTAATTCTTCTGATGCTAACTCCACTACAGCTAATGCTAATTCACTCCATTACAGCTAATGTTATTTCTACTTAAATTCCACTGATGCTAATTCTAATAGTGCTAAAACCACACCAGCTTATTCTAAAATCACTATTATTAGCTACTATTATTAGCTACTTTTAGCATTTGGCTAGAGTTTGCTTCTTTCGACTAGCATTTTGCTTGTGTTTTTCTACCTTCAGCTGCTGCTCCACTGCCCATTTGTTTTGTTTTTTTGTTTTTTTATTCTGCTGCTCCTTTCAGCTTCTGCTCTCTTTGGTATCTACTTAGATTTATTTGGTGTTTTTATCTTGCCTGTCACAGGGACTGCAGATGGAAATTAGATGAAAGCTATAATCTGGTACAAAGCATCTTTACTCAAATGAGTTTATTTTATTATTTTTTTCTGTTCTTGGTTCAGGACGAATAAACAAATAAAGAAAATAATAAATATTGATTTAATCTTTCAGCTTTTTGAACAGATTTGAGCATTCATCTTACTTTTACAGGAAATGCTTTTTGTCTTTCTTAATTATATATTTTTTTTAAATAATCTACTTTATTGTTATTCATTCAGCGCAGCATCATTTAAAATGTAATTTATTTAAAATACATGTAATCATATACTTTTGTTTATTTTTACTGATGCAAGTGTTCCATATGAACACATTGCAACGTTTGCAGTTTCAGCTAGTTTAATGAGCACGTCCCCAGACAAGCTTTAGCAGCTTAAAGTAAAATCAGGTGGTTTTCAGCTGCTTCACATCTCACTGCTGGAAGGCATCGAGCTCCTGAGCACTTCAGGTTAGCCAATAAAAGATGAGTGCAGCAGAAAACTAATCAAAAAGACAATCAGTCTCCTCTCTGACTGATGGGTTTATCTGCACAGAGAAATCCAACTGGGCTGCACCTGAAGGCATCACTCAGACACCGATGGGTTAAAAGTGGAAACATTTCCTGAGCATCTGCAGAACCAGAACAACTGAAGTTTTAGGAGTTAAAGTGATCCAAATTCATCATGTGTCAGTAAACACTCACATTTCCTACAATCCATGAACAGGCGTTGATGCATTCACAAGTTGTAGGAATAAACGGTTCTAGTTCTTTTTATGGTGCACATCTTATGTAAGAACAAACAAGTTGAACACCCAAACACATACCTGTTGAATAATAATGAACCTCAGACCACCTGAGTTCTGACTGTCCACCTCCCTGTCGTCAGCAGGGGGTCGAGACCTCGTGGTGTCACTGAAAAATGGACCAATCAGAGGGGACTATTTGACTGTGAAGGGCACAGAGAGGAGGGTGAAGCAGTATCTGGGAGTCCCCTTCGCCCGGGCCCCTGTAGGGCCCCTCCGCCTGGCCGCCCCACAGAGTGCTGAGCCCTGGGAGGGGGAGAGAGACTGCACCCGTCAACCCCCCATGTAAGACCCCCAAACCACCAAAACACACGTCCCTCTGAATGAAGCGTCATCACCCGCCTCCTGTCCTGGTTCTTCATCTGTTTTCAGGTGTATCCAGAATCCAGAGCTGCTGGTGAATGTTTCTCGGATCATGTCCATTTACTTCACCCCCCCGGAGGTCTCAGAGGACTGCCTGTACCTGAACGTGTACACCCCAGCCGAGGCGAAGCGAGGAGACAAACTGCCCGTGAGTCGAAGTGATGGCAGCAGCTTCGGACGCCGCTCACAGGAACGTTGATGTTCTGCTCGGCCGAGGTGTTGGGTCAGAAACAGACTCCGTTCAGTTTTTAGATGTGCAACAAATGATTATTTTCAGGTTTAGTCCAAAATCTTCTCACACCGATCGATGAAGAAGTAAAAACCTCAGAACAACAACAACAAGGTCAGTCTGGTTCTACGAGCACTAGATAGACCCGGAACATGATTCTAGCACCCCCACAGAATCCTCAGAGACCTGTTCAGTCTAACAAAAGTGCTGTAACAGTTTTACTGACCCAGATCCACTGACCCTGAGCCAGATCCTACATAGACCCAGATCCACTGACCCTGAGCCAGATCCTACATAGACCCAGACCCACTGACCTTGAGCCAGATCCTACATAGACCCAGATCCACTGACCCTAAGCCAGATCCTACATAGACCCAGATCCACTGACCCTAAGCCAGATCCTACATAGACCCAGATCCACTGACCCTAAGCCAGATCCTACATAGACCCAGATCCACTGACCCTAAGCCAGATCCTACATAGACCCAGATCCACTGACCCTAAGCCGAGCAGGCGTTGGTTTGATGTGATGTGAGCAGACAGGTGGGTTCTACTTTCTGTGGTCTGAGGTCAACTGACACCTGCAGGTGTTCGTGTCTTGTTTCAGGTGATGGTGTGGATCCATGGAGGGGGTCTGATGATGGGGTCCGCCTCTCAGTTTGATGGTTCTCCCATGGCTGCGTATGAAAACATTGTGATGGTTATCATTCAGTACCGTCTCGGCATTCTGGGATTCCTGAGGTAAGACGCTGCCGTCTCTTTTTAAAACTTGGTCTGAAAGAGTCTACAGGAATCCCTCAAACTGGTGTGCTGGCTGTCCCACAGCACCGGGGACGAACACGCCAGGGGGAACTGGGGATTTTTGGATCAGCTGGCTGCTTTGAGGTGGGTGCAGGAAAACATTGAGGCCTTTGGCGGTGATCCACAAACCGTCACAGTCGCTGGAGAGTCTGCAGGAGGTATCAGTGCCTCCATACTGGTAAGCATGATGTATTCCAGGAAGACTTGTACAGTATGTATCATGTCTCCTTTGGTCACCTGCTGACACAAGTCTTCTTGTTGCACAGACTCTGTCTCCCCTGGCCAAAGGACTCTTCCACAGGGCCATTTTCCAGAGTGGAGTCGCAACACTCGGGACCTACACTTCAGACCAGCCACTGACCCATGCTAGGGTACAGAGTCATCCTCCATCTGTGTGGGATCTGCAGAAAACATCATCCAACTGGGTTTCGAACAAAGAATCAGAACAACAGCTGGTTCAGGACACATTGACCTGAGCGTTAAACAGCCCCAAACACAGCTAGAAGAGTATTTTTTTAAGCTTATTTTTCAGCTTAGGACAATTAATTGCAATTTTGCTGATTTTAGGTGCCTCACTGAGCTGCAACTGTCGGGGACAAGCTGGAGGCACAAAATTGAAAGAAAATGCACCGATTTTTTCTTGGAACCACTCTGATTGGCTCGCTTTCACAAACTCATGGCAGAATTTGGGTCAAAATTTACTGTGAGTTTGCATGCAAACAAAAATTACAGAAACTAAACTGAGACAAGTCTGTCTTGGGTTCAAGGTTCTTGCGACCGCATGAGCAAGGTGCCCCGGCTCATGTGAGAGAACCTCCACCAACGTCTGGAGGCATTTTGGAAAATCAAACTGATGTCCTTCACAATTTGTCTCCTACAGTCGCAGATAGGATTCTGGCTTTAGTTAGGAAAGTACAGGTAGTCCCCGATTTACGAGCGGGTTCCGTTACAACGAGGCGCTCGTAAACCGGAAATCTCGTAATTTGGAACGGCCGCCACGTGTCTCGTAAGTCCGGAATTTCGCTCGTAAATTGGAACGGTTTTGCTAGCGCGACTACGAACACTCGTTTTTCATCGAAAAACTGCTTATGAGTGCATAAAAATGATCGGAAACGTGTGTCCACATGTTTAGCTAACGAACTGTGGTGAAAAAACACAGAAAAACTCAGTATTTTTTGCGTTTTTTCAAAAAATTTGCCAGCTCGTAAGTCCGGAACCTCGTAGATCAGAGCGCTCGTAAATCGGGGACTACCTGTACAGAGGCAGAGTTTACAGGTGTCAGGTCCACATACATACATACATACATACATACATACATACATACATACATACATACATACATACATACATACATACATACATACATACATACATACATACATACATACATACATACATACATACATACATACATACATACATACATACATACAACATACATACATACATACATACATACATACATACATACATACATACATACATACATACATACATACATACATACATACATACATACATACATACATACATACATACTGTACATACATACATACATACATACATACATACTGTACATACATACATACATACATATATACATACAGTATATACATACATACGTACATACATAGATATATGGATACATACATACGTACATACATAGATACATACCTACATACATAGACATGGATACATATACAGTAGTCCATCGTTTATCGCAGGGGTTACGTTACGGACACCCCTGCAATAAGTGAAAAACCGCAAAGTAGGAACGTTATATTTATTATAATACAGTATTTACATACAGTATATTTAAGGCTTTATAAACCCTTCCCACACTCTTGAAATGTCCCAAACTCTTAAAGCTACATAATTTTAACGACATATCTACCGGTATACAGTATGTAGTAGCAACTGCAAAATTTTATATGAGTATTCACTTGGTCCGGTTCAGATCGGCTCTTTTTTCATTCAACCTTTATTTAGTCAGGTAAATCTTATTGAGCCTTGAGGGCTCATTTACGAAAGCGACCTGCTACAAACTAAAGAATGATGAACATCAATGATACAAATACATTAAACAATAAACAAAAGAAAAGAAAAAGTAGCAAAAAGTAGCAAAAACATTATAAGGTAGATGTACAAAAAAATCAAAGACAGGAACATATCTGCATTGGTTTTTGCCAGGATTCCAACAGATTCTGAAAACCATCTTTGCAGCCGTTGAGCACCAAGATGCCTTTAGAGAGAGCCGGACCTTCGAATAGCCAACACAAAACCACACAATGGTCCAGATCGAGTCCAAATAATCCAGAGGGAAGTCTGGGTGATCTCCGGAGAAGACACTGGACCCCCAAGCAATGCCTCCCCGCTCGAGAGGCCTCATGGGCCAGAAAGCAGCACTACGATTGACAGATGAGGCTGGAAGTAGTTCTGGTCCGGTTCTGATCGGCTCTCTGCATCCACTGAGCACCAAAGTCACTATGAAAAAGGACCAAACTTTTTAGTCAGGATCGGATCGGATCAAAAATTTCCCTCCACTTCGTCTGAAAGCAGGATCCGG